>OENT01000180.1:0-170633 GCA_900239685.1 Rotaria macrura
TGGTACCAAAATGTTCGTCTTGACGTGCTCTTTTCGTTGATGTAAAATTCAGCAGGGTTTGTTAGAGAAAATACCAAAGGGCCGATTCGTGGTCTTGTGCGCCCCCGTCCTTTAATTCTGATAGTTCTTGCTGGATTACAGAATATGGATACTTTTTCGTCAAAAGATATTTGATGATACCTTCGACGTTATCGGATATTTTATTACGAGACATTGATTTATCTAACATGTAAATATCATGAAAACATATGTAGTGTTAAAGGGATAAACTGAAGTGAGAATCAATAAATCTTTATCAGTTATTGATGAGAAAAAAGATTTGCAAATCGTTTCAAAAAAAAATGAAATGACCTGTACTTGTTCCTGTTCCCACTTAAATTTAGTAACTACGCAGTAGATTTTGTGCTGCATTCCTTCATGATATTTCTCAAACATCTATTTTGAGTACGTTTCACAGTACGTATGAACACGAACAGGTAGCAGAAGTTACGATCAGTATGAAGAATTATGTTGAAGTTCAACCCATTAGAATCATAAGCATCGAGCTATCTAAGATTTTGCCATTTTATTTATATGAACTACTCTTTGACGGACTCACGTTTTTGGATTTTTCTACTCTATTGAGAAAATTCGTATGTTTCAGTGCGATAGTAATTCAATATCGAAATGAGAGCTGTCTTCTGGTTCTTGGTGTGATCGATTCTTTTAATTGTTCGATCACAACATACAGTCATAAATATTGAGCAGCATGTTTTTTGACGATGAGTTTTTAGACTCTGCATTTTAGTAAGAGTCGTCAGCGTTTTTTCTATTAAGAGAACACTTGGGAAATCCAGGTTCATCAAGACCACATATTAATAGTAACAATGTTATATTAAGCACACGAAAGAACTATACATTCTTAGTCGACACAGCTCTTTTCGATTGAATATTGAAGCGTAGTTCTCTTATCTTTTAACCCTTTTTTAAACAAAAATTCACTCTATTTTGCTTCGTATCTTGCAAAATACCTGCATCACAATTTTTGTTTTCTTGAAGCTAGGGGTGGCACTTTAACTTTACTTTAAAAGTTAAAGTTTAAAGTCAACTTTGAACTTTAACAGTTAAAGTTAAAGTATCATACTTTAAAACTTTAACTTTAACAAAAGTAGTGCAAAAATGAAAAATAATTTTTAGCTCTTTATGCGTGATTTGGTGTGGTTTTTAGAGTAACTTTAAACTTTAAACTTTAAAAAAGTTAAAGCACTTTAAACTTTAATTAAAGTTTAAAGTAACTTTAAAAACCACATAGAACCGTACATAAAGAGCTAAAAATTACTTTTCATTTTTACACTACTTTTATTAAAGTTAAAGTGTTAAAGTGTTTTGCTTTAATTAAAGTTAAAGTTTAAAGTGTTTTTACTTTAAACTTTAACACTTTTTTTAAAGTGTTTTAAAGTTAAAGTGCCACCCCTACTTGAAGCAACTATTTTGATAATGTTTGCTATTAAGATTTTTATGAAAATAGATCTTTTTTATTCTTCTTATATTTGCTGCGACAATAATTGGATCGCACAATTCATCTTTCAAAATAACTATTATAATCATGCACTAATTTCTATAGGATTGCTAACTTTCAACATCTATTGTAGTTCTTAATCAGCAAAAAGTTGATTATTTAAAGTATATCTGTATGTAAGTACTTAAAGAAAGAATTATTTTCTATTTCACCCGCTACAACTTGAAAGAAAAGCGAAATCCTTAAAAAAGTCAATGATAGTTCTTTATTGTTGTGAGGAAAATTATTTTTTACGTAGTATTCTTTGCGACCGCGATAGATACTAAAGAGAAACAGATTTCTGAGTAGTTAGCGTACGTTAATTTTTTATCGAGATCCATATAGTATCGTAAAACTTCAAGAAAGATGCACTTCAAGCTTAATTCGTCACAATGAAAATTTCAGCTCGATACATTGAGTAGACTTATCAAACGTTGAAATAGTTAAGAGATTCTCGGTAGCCTTATTTTCGTTGCAGATAGCAAATCAGCTAAATGCAGAAACTAATTTTTTTCATGTGGTTTTCATGATTTTTTTCGATTTCTGTTTCTTTCAATTATTTGATGATTATTCATATCTTGAAACAACATAGCATTCGAAGAGACAATAGGACTAACCTGATATTTAATAGGTATTGGAACAAATAAGGAAATAAATTCCATTACTTTATGAATGTGTTTTTTCTTATATCTTATGTTGATGGGATCATAATAGAAACCGAATAAAACATGCTTACGTTCGAAATGATTTCAAGATTAAAGCAAATGCTCATTATGATGTACAGCATAGATCTAGTTTTTTTTAGACAGGACAGAATTAATCGATAAATCAGTGCCAATTTCATTCACGATTCACATTGAATTATAACGATCGTTGCATTTTAGTACCTTCGTCAATTCTTTGTTGCACAAGTCTACTATCCAATGCTTCCCAAGACTGAAAAATGGTCTTGTCATCTATCTAGTAAGTCGAAATTTTTGGATATAGCCCTATCAGAGAACAAGGCCTTTTAAAAATTGAATTTTTAGTGAATAATTCCAAGAAAAATGAAACAAAAGTTGTTAAGAGCATGAAGTTGAGCATGGTATAATCTAATTATCATTCAAATGAACGGATAAATTAAAATTTGCATCCTCCTAATTTCTCTTAAACGATCGTATTTCAGATATTAAATATGAAAAGTTTTATCTATGTAGATTCTGGAATCAGTAATTTAGTAATTTAGTAATCCGGTAGATCTTCTTTCGATTTCTCCTACAAAAAATTGATCTTGAAAATGGAACGATACGAATTTACCATTATGTTTAATAGAATTGATTTCGTTTGGATTGATTTTATTTGTCATGTGAGTTCGATGTGAAAAAATCTTCTTTTGAGGAAAAGATAACTGTTTATGCAAACTCGTAAAACTGATCTTGTTCTTCATCAGTTAATAGATAAAGCATTTAGAACATTGCAACATTTTCAATTGAATCTCTGACCGTTCATTTATTAGTAGTCAACAATTTAATTGAAAATTTTGAAAACAATAAAAGTTATATATATATATGTCGTAGGACAGGTTCAAATTCAGTTCACATTAAAATAACTTTGATCTCAACTACGAAGATTTTAATCTGAACTGGATTTCAATCTGTTCTACAACATATATATATATATATATGTATATATGACAGGACTTAATTTTATTCATTTTATTTCGAATAAATGATGTTAAACGGCATGTGTTTATCACTCGAAAGAGTGAACACAAAGAAAAGAAAATGAATCTCCACTGGGAATCGAACCCATTTATTATCGACAACTGATATCTAACGAGACGCTTCAACCAACTGCAAGCTATCGAGGCACAGTGTAAATTCACATTCTATTTCAAGATGCACATGTTTTTTAATCTTGTTTGAGTAATAAAGATATGCGGTTTAACATCTTTTATTCGAAATAAAATTGAAAGCAATTGTTTTCATCGTACGACGAAAGCAGCTTTTACTTGAAGGAAGTATTTTTCAACGCTTTTTATTCAAGTGCAACCCTAATTCCGTGGATACTCATCAAGAACTAACATTTTCTAACAATGTATAGCAACGACAATCAAGACAAGTTGAATCATCAAATGTGATCCCAGAACTATCATGGCAGAAGATTCATAGATTTTCTTGTTCATTCAATTTACGTTATTGAAGTTGCTCGTTGCAAAAGATCTTCACGGGTTTTGTTTAGTAGAGTCTCTTATTTTAATCGATAACTGCAAACTATTGCTTTCTCACTAGCAAGAAAATTTTCCTAATGAAATCAAGTACGTTACCATGTGAGCCTGTTGTGAAAATCATCTTCAAATGATGCTGGTCTTGCTTTGTCATATTGATATGTGTGGTTATCTGGGAGCAAAATTTACACTACACATAAAAATATGATCCCATCTTTTTGACCATTTTTTCGAACAAGAAAATGACTCATACAAGCAGTGCAAGACATGTTAATTTGATTTATCATTTCTGTGAAAGATGGAATAGGGCACCAACAACTTGAAATATGTTACACAAGAAAATATTTGATACAAAAAGAGGTGATACCAACTTTGGTCGTAAGGTGAAAATTGTCGAAAAACTAAAATATCGAAGGGGAAACATGTCGAAAGAAGAAGAATTTCAATCAAATGAGAAATGACTCTATTTTTCGTTTGAACAAGCAGAATTTGAAATCAATAAACAAAATCAACACATGGGTGGTTGGCTTGGTTAACTTCAATATAATCTGAGTAGAATCATTTGGCCTTTTCGCTACTACAATGAACAAGACTGTAAGCCCACCTAATCCATCGATGAGATTGGTACCATAACGTCTGTATAAAGTGTCGATGCGGCTCTGTATTACGATGTTCGAGGGTTCTTTTTCTTTGATGCCCCACTCAACCATTGAGCCATTATCACCGTGACTCGTTTCTCTTCCCGATGCTATAAATTATTGAATTGCCAAATGTTCGGATAATTCTTTAGAAGTCAAGAATTCATTCTTCTATGATAGCCTTCAATAAGAAAAAAATGCAAATGAGTTGTCTGACCGAACAGTGCGTTTTCTCACCTTCACATATGTTCTTTGTTCGAGTATCTGACGCCGCCACATTCCATAATTCGCTATTTTCACCTTTCGAGATTTTTACTGTCGACATTAGTAGTTTCGACATCACTTGAATAAATCCAAAAAGATGTCAAGAAAGAATTCTTCGTTCTTTTGTGTATTATATGGTGCTTGAATGTCTTTGGAAATTTTTCGTTTCCCAACAATAAATGTGTACAATAGAGAAACTATCTTCTGTGTCCCCATGCAACAACTTTAATCTCTAAATGTCACTCATCAAAGAAACTGAATCAAAGATTATAGATTAGCTTCTACAAAACAATAACAATGTCTTTTCATCCGTTTTCTTATCCCTTTAAATCATTGAACTTTGTTCTTGGTATCACGCAATAAAATCTGCTTAATCCTCACAAAAGAGCGTTTGAGTAGTAAAATGTTAGACGAGTGCATAAAAGAGAGATATCACTGATAAATTGTAGCGAAAACAACAAGATGCATTTACCAATCGGTCTCATTGCATGTCTAATAGCTCTGTCAAGTTTTAATTTAGCAGAGCTACCAATCCCATCACGTCCAAGTGGATATAGAATAGGTGGCATTTCTGATACAGATGTTTTTATCGAAATGTTTGTTGATTTTCTGTGTCCAGATAGTAAAGCTGTTTGGCCAGATATTGTTCATATCATTCAAAACTATCAAACACGAATAAATTTTCGGATTCATGCGTTTCCAATTCCATATTTTACCAATGGATTTCTGGTAGCCCAAGGAGTACACGTGATTGCAAATTTGACCAATCAAAATCTTTCCGCAGTCTTTGAATATGCCAACACTATGTTTAACAATCAGCAATTGTGGTATAATCGAGCAACTCGAAACATGACGCCTGATCAAGTCATTGATTCCCTTGCTTCCTTCATCGACAAGACCGGCTTGGCAGCGAAGAATGATTTTCTTGCTGGAATGATAAATAGTGACATTAATTGGGAAGCCCGTGTCTCGTGGAAATACGGTTGTTCAAGAAGTAAGCATACTGCTATACATGACCAACTAATAAAATTTCATGTGATGTTTCAATAATTTTAGATATTGCTGAAACTCCAACTTTTCTTATCAATGGCGTGCAAGTACCTGATGCTTTCTCATGGTCATATTCCGATTGGGAGTTAGCCATTAATAATATGCTGTTACATAACAAATAAAAACAGATTTGTCCTAACTATTCAAAGTTTTAGTGACGGTGATGTGGTTGAATGAAATCTAAATATTACGATTTTTCTAATTCAATTTTATTAGTGTTGACGGAAGATAGTTATTATTTGTTAGCTCTACATATGTATAGAACGAAAGAGACAAGCAGTGTCACTGATGTTATGTGACAGAACGATGAAAAAGTGACCTTCGCGGGAATCGAACCCGCACCTCCTGCTATCCGGGCAGTTGTCCTAAGCCAATTAGACTAGAAGGCGCATCTCAATCATCGTTTAGCGTTAGTGTGATCCAACACTGACGCTAACATTATTGAATTTACAATGGATTAATCACCAGTATACACTCTAAAAAAAGTAGATTTTTTACGGAACTTAAAAAGGATCCTGCCGCGGGCACACCGGAAGAACCGTTTTGGGTTCAGTATGGAACTTTAAAAATTTTTGTATTATATGTGCAAAACCTTTTCAAGATTTAGGAAACCAGAAAGGTTTTGCAGCATACAAACCAAACCTTCTAAAGTTCTATCCTGAACCCAAAATGGTTCTTCCGGTGTGTCTGTGGGAAGATCCTTTTCGAGTTCCGGAAAAATCCAATTTTTTTTGAATGTACAAGGGCGCCCATATGATATATTATCAGAGTTTCCGTAGAAACTCAATTAAACACTGATGGAGGAGATATAGTAGACGCAGTTATTATAGGAGACATAGGGGTTACAGGTACAGTAGGGGTATAGGAGAATGAGTTAGTTATGGGAGTTGTGAGTGCTATAGGAGATATACCAGGTAAAGAAGATTGGTGTGGATACGGCCACAGGAATTTCACGGATCATGATTCACACAAACTCACATGCCACACACAACCACCACAGGTGCGGATGCAATCAATGAAGTTTCACGCGTTAAGACTCACACAAACTCATAGGTACACGTAATTGTGGCAGGTTTGTATACCTTGAAAGGTGCTTTGTCCCTTGTATCAACTATAACTCCTACAATTCTCACAACTACCATAACTAACACATCCCTAATACAGTCATACAGTAGGTACTGCACCCCCTATATCTTCTATATCCCTTATATCTTCCATACCTACTAAATCTATTTTATCTCCCCCTGTTATGTCTTCGTTTCTCTTATTTTCTTTCTCATTCTCATTTGATATCACCGAGACAGCAACGTGATGGTATGACTACAGAACGGCACAAAAGAGTAACCTTCTCTCGCATAGAATCGAACCATGCACCTCCTGCTTTCCGGGCAGACGTATTAACCACTGTACTAGAAAGGAGTATGTACCATTCGTTCCGTCTTATGACAGAAGGGGAACACTTCTGACATAACACCCCCGTCAGTATTTTTAAAATTGACTTTCCGTGGAAACCCTAATGAAAAATCAGATCATGGTACCTAATGATTACAACAAGGCTGATAAAATTTTCAACGCCTCCCTTTTCCTGTGAATTATTTGTACTAGAATGAGCAAAACTTTTCGAAAAAAAGCCCCAATTACTATTCATTAATAAATGATATTCATGGAAATTCGTCAGCTTATTGAGCATGCCACCATTTAGATAATGGCTACACACAACAGAAAAATATGTCGCATTTTATGGTCTCTAGTTTTTGTGTTATGTTCTGTTCACTGGTTAGTTCTTCGCCTTTTTTTATGCATACTCAATTGTGTATAAAGAACATGATATCAAGGTCAGTCGGATCCTGAGATCCGACTTGCTTGAATTATTCAGAAGAGAAATAATTACCATGAAATCAATGGACAATGCGCTGTATGATAGGTTCGAACCATTCTTTCAGAAGCTGTCGTGCTCTTACTGGATAAAGTGTGTCACAGCCAGCACTTTGTGTCGTTCTTTAATGTATTGCAATCACGACACATGCGACACGTTTTATCTTAGTGCGTAAACTTATAGGAACCGAAAAAGACGCCACTGAAATAGAGAGATAGTTGCCAGACTCTTCAAACCCATACACGGCCCGGTTCACCCCAAGTTTTGATTTTTATTTAATAATCGATCCTGAGTTCATATATAGATATATATTCAGACCCAGTTTGCATTCAACTGAGAATATAATTATAAAAGAGCTGAAGTGAACTTATCATGTTTTTTGTCGTCCTTTTCAAGTTTTCTTGGTTCTGCCTAGGGGTGTCACAGTTACTTTACTTTTTAGTTAGGTAAATAAAGTAAAGTAAATACTTTATTGACTTATTTACTATTAAATAGTAAATACACATTTACTAAGTTACTATTAAATATTAAATATATCTTCACTAAGTTACTAGTAAATATTAAATATATATTTACTAAGTTACTAGTAAATGAGTGAATAAAGTATTTACTTTACTTTATTTACCTAACTGAATAGTAACTTAATGTGCCACACCCACATAGTATTGTTCGTAGATTTTGTTATGTCTTTATTTCTCTTATTCTCTTTCTCATTCTCATCTGATATCACCGAGACAGCAACGTGATGGTATGACTACAGAACGGAACAAAAGAGTAACCTCCTCTCGCATGGAATCGAACCATGCACCTCCTGCTTTCCGGGCAGACGTATTAACCACTGTACTAGAAAGGAGTGTGTATCATTCGTTCCGTCTTATGGCAGAAGGGGAACACTTCTGACATAACAGATTTAATTTACTTTTCAGTTACGTAAATAAAGTAGAGTAAATATGTATATACTATTTACTAGTAAATAAGTAAACAAACTACTTACATATTTACTGGTAAAGTTAAGGCAAAGTGTCAACCCTAGAGCCACTGGCGGATTCACCATAGCAGCCATCCGGCCATGGCCACCCCCTCACAATTTTTTTTCTATTTCACCCAGCAAAAATGAGATAAAAACGAGTCGTACTGCCTCAAATAGGTGGCTAAAACCGTTTTTTGACCATCGGCGCCACCTCTTGAGAAAAGTGCCAACCCTCTATTTATTTCTGGATCCACCACTGCCTAGTGCAAAGTAGATAAAAGTTAGATCATATGAAAGAACTCGAAAAACTGAGCAAGACGCTTTAGTCTTCTCAGAGAAAGATGGTCAAGTCATGAGCAGATTTCTTTTTCAACAGGTATATCTCTACATATGTTTATGAATCAGATCGAAAAGAAATATCGTTCAGAAAATGATTGAGAACGATTCATCTTTACTGTTTCAATCGAAATACCTGTTGAAAAACATCTGCTCATGACTTGAGCATCTCTCTCCGAGAAGACTAATGCGTCTTGCTCAGTTTTCGAGCTCTTTCATATGATCTAACTTTTATGTACTTCGTACGAAGTCACAAACTTTCAAGTTAAAAGTTTCAATCACTTACTATATTGATGATATGAATGAATAATGTATAATAAATAGATTATTTTTTGCGAAATATTCAATTCAACTTTGTAGGACCAACTGAAACAAAGGTCTTTTCTTGTAATCAGTTTACGACAACTGTACACTAAACGTCTAGTTTTCTCGAAACATTTGCATCGCATACATATTATATCACAAGACAGTTATCATTAAACGGCCTCTAATAAATTTGTCTTCCATCGAGACGATATGTACAATATGGCTCACTAGTGCATTTTTGCCTGTTGATGAAAATGTGTGCAGTTTATCTCAATCTGTTTAATGTTTCTTTCTGTTTCTAACCACAATATATATTGAGGTTGTAGGCGTGGCACGTGTGTAAGATGATCTGCTCTAGAGCAACGTCGGCACCCACAGCTAACTCGACATCCAACCACTCCCTGTCCAGTTGTCAACAGTTTTTCGTCGACATTTGGCTACTTTCGTAATTCTATTTAGTCAGTATAAAACTGTTGAGTGCACGAAGAAATAGCTCGGACGACTGTATTGATTTTCCAGAATGATATAAATGAATTCAATCGAATGAATGAATGTAAAAGATAAAACTACAGATTACTATAGAACAAAAAAATCTAACTCCCATTAAGTGTTTTCAGGTGTACCTTTCTTCCATTGGGAATGCTTTCAGAAACAATTTCATAAATCGGATTTCTGTCCAAAATACTCTTTATCAATATCTAAATAGTTTCAACAGTGGTATGATTACATGTGAGGAATGTATGATCATGCATCCACTTTTTTTGCATCTGATGAGATTGATTAACAATTCAGTAAAATTTGTGACAGCAGTTTTTCGCATCTGTCGTTTTCCCGTGTGGATGACTTAAACGAATACTGATTATTGTCTACAATATGTGAGTAACTTGTTCAAGAAAATCGAGCGTGTGCAGTAAAATTTTGTAATGAACAGTATGTTTGGAAGTTTTTTAGAGGAAAAAGATAAGTTTGTTGAAATCGAATTGTTAGTTTTAATCTAGACTTAGAGTCGGCCATTCAGAGCTGAGTCCTTTCTCTATCATGATAAAAAACTGATCTTCTATTTGGGTAGCAAACAAAGTAGTTAGTTTTAAACAGAAAGCTAGTTAGCGCAGCCCCGTTGGGGCTAAAATGTGAAACTCACATATCTATTGATTCATAATACTAATAGAAAGTACAGAAAATGTAATATCACGAACTTTTTGCATCGTCTTTCTCTGGTGGGCACCCAATTTTTTTTATTGTTGCTATTCACTCGTTGGTTAACATATTTCATTCTTCATTTATCTTAATTTTACATTTTTCTTATTATTAGCATGGAAGTAAACATTAAACAATACGCTCTGATATAAGACGATAATAGAATGCTGATTGCTATGTCTGTAATGGGTTCATAAATTGGTTTCTATGGTCTGCAATGGTGGGAGGGGGAGTTGGCGTTTGTAACCAGGGACTTCGTCTGTAACCCTGAGGGTGGGTCGTCTGTAACCAGGGACTTTATCTGTAACCCCCAGGAGGGTGGGCGTCTGTAACCAGGGACTTTGTCTGGAACTGGGGGTGTGGAGCATCAAAATTCTCACTCTTAAACTTTCACTCACTATTTCTTTCGAAAATATATGTGAGTTCCACGAAAAATCGTTTACCGGTATCAGTACAAGGTTCTGGAATTGAAATCAAGTGCCAAACCTAAACTGTGCCATGACGTGCAGTAAATCCTAAAGAACATAATACTAACTTAAACTTCTATTAAAAGTATCGAACAGCAATTAAAGTAGATTTATTTTTATTTAATTAAATATATTTACTATTTACTGGTAACTTAGTAACTTAGTAAATGCATATTTTACTATTTACTAGTAAATAAGTAAATAAAGTATTTTCTATTTACTAGTACAGTAAAGGTAAAGTGCCACCCCTAGTTCTGCCTAATTGCATAATCAAAAGAATCATTTCAAATACAAAAAGCAAAATGAAGTTGGAAAAAAATATAATGAGAACATGCAAACAAACTTCTTTAACACCTTATCGCTGCAGTTTGATAAATCATAAGTATTTTATCATAAACAAGAGGGCCTGCGGAATTCCTACAAAACAGAATTCAGAATTCTGTAAACTTGTCCCTAAACATAATTCATGTGTTAAACCATAGCTGCTACCTCCCCCTTACTTCCAAGAAGAGAAAACAGAATTCTGTTCACTCAGCAGAAGACAGCCCATGGCAAAAAAAACTAGGATATATTCACTGCAAAAAGCGTTAATGCTGGCCGATCTAACGCGCTTCACAGCGTTTCCCATGAAGAGACGCGTATGAAACCCTTTTTTCCACTTACTCAAAACGCGTTTCGGAACCGAAATTCCCGAATGAGAACGAAAAGTGTATCGTCGCGCGGCGTTTTTAACCGGTTTAGAAGCTGCGAAACGCGTTAAACCGGCCAGCATTAAAGCGTTTTGCAGCATTTAAAAGTAACGTTTTTTTGCCATGGGAGACTTTTAAGATGTATACTCGAGAACTGTCAACGAGAAGGAAAAGAATTCTGCTGAAGAATTGAAAGCCACCAGCAGAAGAGTAAACAGAATTCTGTTCACTTAGCAGAAAACAAACATTCGATATATAAATAATCTCGAACTGTCAGTGAGAATGGAAACGAATTCTGCTGAAGAATTCAAAGTCACCAGCAGAAATGAAAACAGAATTCTGTTCATTTAGCAGAAGGCAAACTTTCAATTCGTATACTAGACCTCTGTTTGTCGATAGAATAGAATTCTACGGAATTCTGTAAAATTCTAACCAGAATATAAAGTTTGTAAATTAGTTGCCTCGTAAGAAAATTCATAAGTGTACAGAAATCTGAATTCTGCAACTGCTGATAAACAACAATTAACTTTCGTTTTTATTCTTGTTCATGATTCTTATGAATGATCTCATTATGCTTGTTGATAATTACCTCTGCATTAAAAGGATCGCCGCCAAAATTTCGAGTCTGTTTCGTTGCTTTTGATGATGATGAAGGTATTTAAATCGCAACCGATTTTCTTTTTTCGGCTACATTTAATAATTTTTGTTGATCAAGTTCTTATTAGTGATAATAAATTTTATTTAATAATAAAAGCTTGTTCACTCTCTCAGAATGTTGTTTGGTATGTGAGTGTGAGTGAATGTAGATAAATTACTTCATTTCATCCAAATCTATACTAGCACTTACATCGTCATAGCCAAAGCATGCGATACACATGCCAATCCATTTAAAAGCAGTTTTAAAAATTGTTTCCAAGAGAATACGTGTGTTGAAAAATATATCAAACTCTTTTAACGCGATAGAAAGAGGATCTGTTGATTTAAATTGCATTTAAACACAGATTTGCATTGAATTTCCAACATGTACATAATTGAAGTAAAGTAAAAAAATCCATTAAATGCGGCAAAAAAAGTACAAAACACCAGGGAGAAAATTAAAGGGAGTGAAAAAGCATAAAGAGACGAATGCGTGTAAGAGCGACTTGTGATGAATTTATTTTTGTATTTTAACAGCAGCGAATAGACATGCGATTGCACAATGTGATAAAGATAGACTACCGAAAATGACAGAATTTACTTTTCCACGTACCTGCAAAAGTAAATTCTGTCATTTTCGGTAGTCTATCTTTATCACATTGTGCAATCGCATGTCTATTCGCTGCTGTTAAAATACAAAATTAAAAAGAGACGAAGTTTGTCCTTTTCATTTCATCATCTATCATCAAAGTGTTTGCCTCTTTCATTTCCATTCATTCATTCGCTGTCGCGCAGCACGGAATTCGACAATTATAATCATTCTTATTGTCAACATGGACGGAAACAATTTCGCGCTAGCAGCTACTAGTGATCATACTTCTTTGGTCACAATAGAGAAACAAAAGAACTCATTTTCGTCCGGAGGATCAGGTTTATCATCCGTAAGTGCTGCTACCGCTAATGTTTGTAATACTGTTGCCACGACAAATATTTGTAAACAAAATAATGTGCAGTATAAATCTACTCCTCGGATACTTCAAAATTTTCTCCTAATTTGGCTTGATGCGAATTTTAAAGAATCCAAGAAAGACTTTTACAAATCACTACAGCAGCTACAAAAGATCGTAGCATCGATTACACCAATGACGGATGCTCAAGAATGTATTGATTTTATCAGTAAAGTCAAAGACGAAAAGGTCTTCTTGATAGTGTCCGGATCTTTATGTGGTGTGATTGCTCCAAAGATTGAAACGTGTTCACAAGTGGAATCCATCTATATATTTTGTGAGAATGAATCATATCATAAACAATGGGTCGAAAAAATAGCCAAGGTAAAAGGTGTACACACAAAAATCGTATCGCTTTGTAAAGCTTTACAAGTTGACCGTGACAATTGCGATCGAACCTTGATTTCGATCAGTTTTAACGGCATTGATCCCTTGTTTATGTATACACAATTGTTAAAAGAAACACTGTTAGATATCGAAGACAGCAGTGCAGATTTGATTAAAGATTTTATCAAGTTTTGTCGTCTTAAAAATGATATACCTGAAGATGAAATCTATAAAATCGAACACGAATATCATAATCATTCCCCCATTTGGTGGTATACGATGCCATATTTTATGTATTCAATGCTTAATCGTGGCCTCCGACTAATGGATGTCGACATCATACTTAAAATGGGCTTCTTCATTCGTGATCTACACCAACATATAGAAAATTTATATGAAGAACAGTACACAGCAGAGACAACTAAAGAATCCTTTCAAGTTTTTCGCGGTCAAGGTTTATCAGTCGAAGATTTTGAAAAAATGAAAAAAACCATAGGCAGTCATATGTGCTTCAATAATTTTCTTTCAACAAGTCGTGATCGCAACATCGCTTTAAATGATTTTGCACATCGAGCAACATTCTCTGATTCTAATATGGTAGGCATCTTATTTATAATGACCATAGATCCAACAATATGTGCATCATCGTCAATTCCTTTTGCCGACGTGCGAGCAGTTAGCTACTATAAAGATGGAGAAGCTGAAATCCTCTTTTCAACGCATACCGTTTTTCTCATTGAAAAAATTGATAAAATCTCTCATCAATCTAATGATCGACTATGGGAAGTTCATTTAACCCTTAAAGAGAATAATTATCACGAACTTGACAAACTTACATCCTACACACGTCAAGAGGTCGATGGAACTGCTGGATGGTCTAGACTCGGGGAAATCCTTATTAAACTGGGTCAGTCCGAGAAGGCAAAGCATCTTCTAAGCATCCTCTTAGAAAAATCATCAACCGAAAAAGATCGAGCAAACTATCATCGTCAGCTTGGTCGCGTATACTATTATCTGGGAGAGTACTCGGAAGCACTTTCATCCTATGAACGCTCTCTGAATATTCAAAAACGAAACCTCCATTCGAACCACGTTACATTAGCTAGTGTCTATAATGACATTGGTGAGACATATCGAAACTTACGTGAGTTTGACAATGCACTTGAAGCACACAAACAAGCCCTTCATATTCGAAAATTATCTCTTCCTCCCAATCATCCGGATTTAGCAGCATCCTACAACAACATGGGTTCTGTCTACGAAAACATGAACAACCAATCGAAAGCACTTTCATTCTATCAAAAATCCCTTACTATCAAGAAAGCAGTTCTCCCTCACAATCATCCATCGATCGCTGCATCCTACAATAATATTGGCTCTTTGTACAATAAGATTTGCGAGTATTCCAAAGCACTAGAATCGTATGAACGATCGCTTGAAATTCAAAAACAAGCTCTTCCTGAAACTCATCCATCAATGGCTACTTCCTACAACAACATCGGTTTAGTGTATAAAAATATGGGTGACAACTCGAAAGCTCTTTCGTACTTTGAAAGATCGCTTGAAATCCGGAAAACATGTCTTCCCCCTAAACACCCTTCATTAGCTAATTCTTACAAATATATCGGTGCTGTGTGTGATAAAATCGGTGATTACTCGAAAGCCCTTGAATCCTTTCAAGAATTACTTGAAATCAAGAAAACAACTGTCTCAGCGAATCATACCTCGTTGGTTCAATTTTACAATATGATCGGTTATCTGAATGCAAAAATGGGAGAGTATCCGAAAGCACTTTCATCGTACGAACAAGCACTTGAAATCAAGAAAACAGATCTCACTCACAATGATACTCTATTGGTTACCATATACGACACTATTGGTGAATTGTATCATAATATGGGTGAGTTCTCAAAAGCAAAATCATCGCGTCAGCAAGCAGCTATAATAAAGCAAGCCTCTTTGCCATCCCATCATCCCGACTTAGCTGCTTTATATAAAGAAATCGGTTCGGTGTATAAAAGCATGGGCGACCACTTGACAGCAGTTTCATATTACGAAAAAGAACTGGAAATAAAAAGACTAGCTCTACATAGGAAGCATCCGGATTTGATTACTTCGTACAGCAATCTTGGTTTTCTGTACTATTGTATGGGTGAGTGTCAAAAAGCCCTGTCATATTATCAAACCGGTCTGGAAATCAGCCAGGAGGCTCTTCCCCCGAACCATCTGGATTTGGTTGCTCTCTACGATGGCATTGGCTCGGTTTATAAAAGTATGGGGAGGTACTTTAAGGCACGAATATATTATGAAAAAAGTCTAGAAGTCAGCCAAAACGTTCCCACTCCGAATTCTTCCACTATTGTCAACTGCTGCAATAACATCGGTTTAATGTATTACAATATGGATGATTACAAAGAAGCACTTCCATTTTATGAGCAAAGTCTGAATATTAATCAGAACTCTCGGCCTATAAATGATCTTGAGTTAGCTACCTCCTACAACGGCATCGGTGCTGTGCACACTAAATTGGGTCAGTACTCGAAAGCACTTTCATATTATGAGAAAGGTCTAGACATCAACGAGAAAGCTCTTCCTCCAAATCATCCCGACTTGGTTTCTTCTTACAATAGTATCGGTTTTGTGTATGAAAGTATGGGGAAGTTTTCCGAAGCACTCCCATATTACGAAAAGTCACGTCAAAGTGTTCAAAACTCACTTCCTCCAACAAAGAAGTAGATTGCCATTGTCAACGAGAGTATTCAAATGGAAAATAAATGATATCAGTTGATATTTTTTAACTATTTATCAGGACAATAGATTGTGTTCCGAAATTTTAGTTGATAATCGTGAGGATGAATTTTTCACTAGTGTGACAAATTCTCTATGTTAATGTTCTTGTATTCACTCAAATGCATTCCCTGAGCTCTTCTAGTTTGGTTTGATTGATTCTCAGAATTTCAAATGTACATAATAAGGTCCATGCAGCTGTAGGTCTGCCAGTGAGTGAATGTGCATGTCGGTTTCTTTCTATTACTCAAGCCCCACTAATACCTTCACTATTTAAAACTACAGCAAGCCACGATATGCTCTTCTGATCTATGAAAAACCATGCATTAGTGTATGGATGTCTGTATTGATCTGGTTTCTAGTGACAGTAGCAAGGGTAAGGATGGCGATATTAAAACAGAACAAAACTCTGAATCTATTTTCGTAAAATTATCCATTTATTATGGAATTGTGTATTATTGGATGGAGGATGAAATTTTTTCTGGGAGTAAGGTAAATGCTGCTCGAATTACAACAGGCAAGTACAACGATTCTACTGCTTTTCCACTAAAAGTGCATCGCTCTAGATTTCAAAAGTAATTGATTTTATTAGAAGCATTCGGAAACTTTCGGAAAACATCTTTTATCACTGGAAGATAGAAGCAGTGGGTTGGTTAAAACTTTCTCTTTTTTCGCCGATTATTTACGTTCGGTTTCTGTGTGCACGAACAAAATTTTGATTGTTATCCAAGGGAAAGTTATCTGCCGGAACTGCCGGAAGAGAGACCGTTTTGTGCATCGATTGTTAGGGTTTTTCTGTCTAGAGCGGCTCGGTCGTCTTGATCTATGATGAAGCTGATGAAGAATTCCATGATATTAGGTGGTCATTTTGGGTTCTCAAATCATTTCGGTGAGATCTTTTCTTGTTTCAATTGGTTTCTAGGCAAAATCTGTTTTCGTTTCAATCAGTTTATAGAGGCCTCTCCTAATTTTCTTATCAGAATTCTGGTTGATTTCAGAGTATTTCTAGTTCCATGATACCGTCATATAATTAGCGTTAAACCGTGCCAAATATTCGAAGATTTTGGAAAAGTGCTCACTTCTCACATGGAAGATGCCGCATCTCCCATAGGGGACGTTGCACCCACACTCGAGAGATGCATAATTTACCTTAGATATGCACATCCCCGTGGAGGATATTACTTTTCTCACGGGAAAAGTGAGCGATTCTTCAAAATCTTGGATATGTGAAACTGCTGTTAGCGTTTTCAGTATAGTGAATTCCCAGCATGTTTATCTTGAAAAGATACTGAGAGCTTCCGGAAGACACTGAAAAATCATTGGAATCTTGTTTATTTCCTTTCTATATCATAGGTTCAAATTCAAGTACTGGAAGAAGAGTTCTGCAACCCATTTATTCACCAAGATCAGATAACACTGGATATAAGTGATTTTTGCGTCCCTCAGAATAGTTTTATTTCTATGATATTGCATTTAAGTGTCACTTTCGAATTCTTTTTTCGATGCTTTCTACTGAAAAAGCAATGCCATGATCTCTTTAGTCTGTCTTGAGTAACTTCCACGCTCAATGAAACATTTCTTCTTAGCAAAGTCAAAAGAAATTCTTTTGAAAATTCAAAAGTACTAACTACGATGATTAATGTGATCGTTCTCGAAAACTAAGTTCCTGAAACAATTCTGACAATTTTTAGGATCTAATGTCTGGAACCGATTGTAGCACAAGAAAAAAAGATTCATTCATCAATTCATACAATAGTTGGCATAATTGAAGGTCTCAAAAAATAGAAATCGTTTATATAATAATTTGATTTGTTTATGACTTTTCCTATTTTGAACAACGTTTCTGATAGTTTTCAATTAGTGTATAAAATATTGTACACTTTCATACTTGACATTTATTTTATGTTAAAACAAGAATGCAGAATCATATATTTCAACAAAGTTCAATCAAACTAAAACCAATATTATGCAATCCCTTTTGAACATCTGCGCACTAACCAACATTTACAACCAGAGGAAATCTACTGTCGAGTCTGCATTAAAACCAACTGTAACCACAAGCTAGCATTGGTATCGTGAGATAAGAATGTCGATGGATAGCTGACTCATCCCCATGATGAAGTAAGCAAACATTTATTGCAAAATGAATCTTTCTTTTAGTTTCATTTTCATCAACCGATATCGTCTAGTCCTTCAATGAATATATAAGATATTAAGATTTACTTCTCAAATTTTTCCAAGAAAACTCTTCATTTTCAACCCTCTTATATCCAGATGTTGCTCGCTACAACGCTGACTTTCATCATTGCTCACTAGTTTTCAATGAATCCTCTTTCTCGTCCCCTCTTTCACGCTTATCTCATTCTCCTCGATGAATAGGTCGTTTCATTTTTTTACGTAACTCACAAACATTATCATACTGTACCATTCATTTCCATTATTAAATGTGTAGATAGTCACTATTTTCACGGAATGAAAATGAATTATTTGCAGAAGGGAAGTATTTTTTCAATAGTAGCTAACATCTATTTTCTCAATTTAACCCCTTATTCTAAATCGTCAAT
This sequence comes from Rotaria macrura, assembly GCA_900239685.1. Classification (NCBI taxonomy): domain Eukaryota; kingdom Metazoa; phylum Rotifera; class Eurotatoria; order Philodinida; family Philodinidae; genus Rotaria; species Rotaria macrura. The sequence continues at coordinate 18,858 of OENT01000180.1, forward strand.
ATTAATTATTTTTTGAAAATTTTAAAAATAGCGAACCCAACTGTTTATTTGCAGGAGTCACCAATTAACAGTGAGCACAAATATAAAAGGAAGAATCGATTCGATGAGTCTCTTCCAATTTCCTTCAACGTTCATCGAATCACTGGAATCATCGAAATTATCATTAACGCGGTGCAACTTCTTGTGACAACTCAAGTCGATTTTCAGCAAAATTATCAAATTTATCATCGATCTGAAGTATGTTTTAGTGAAATCAGGCGTCAATTTTTAGGAAACGTGTCAAAACTGGCCAATTCATCATCATCTGAAGTACTAGTAGTGAAGCTTGGGGACTAAGATGATCAAACTTATTTTAATTATCAGCACTCTAGCAAATAGACTCTCTAGTGTGTATTGGTAGGTGTTGATTTTTTTGTGTCACTCACATTGCACTCCTACCCATAATTATTAAATGGTACGTGAGAATCCTCAACAGCCTCTTCTATTCTGCTGAAACAGACGTACTGAGTGCATTGGTAATATCGTAATACTATATCGTACACTAGATATGGCATTCTACGCATAATTATATATAGATTTCATTTATATTTGCTTCAAAATATCAGGCTATGTTTAGTTGGTAGTGTTTTAGTCTCCTATTTTCAAAAACTCAATGAAAGATAGTTTTGCCATTCTTAAAATTACAAAAATAGGATAAATCTAAATTGCAGCATCGCAGAATGTTTTTCTTGCTTATGATTGTATACTCTTTACAGTCGCATTTGTATTCACACTGTTTAAACGGTTCTTTATCAACGTTTGTTTTACGTAAAGCATTGATTGATGTTGCATCATTGGATTCTCAAAATAAAAAGATGTCGACGGTTAATACGTGTGAAAAGGCCAAGTATACGAATTAATGTATCATTCACTCAACGTTAATATTATGAATATTTTTTCTGTCTTTCTTAGTTGGAACTAATCGATAATTGCCACTAGAAAAACTAACAGTAAAATAAGTGAGTTTGCCACCTGAACCATTAGTTGTCAAATAATATGAAATGCTATAGTTATGGCCAACGATAGCGTTCAAAGATTAACCCATGAAGCTAAATGTAACGTCAGGGCCACAAAAATATTTCAAGCTATTGTTGTCAACAATACTACCACTGGTATCGATGTGTACTGCGCTCGAATAGCAGCAGCTTTGAGCCACATTTCATCCTGCTATTGATAAAGCCAGGTTCTGGGAACTTGGATTATTCAATAACTGAACACTAGGAGCAGTATTGTCGAGAACAGACACGCCGTCTAATCAAAATGTGCGATGATTGTCCATTTCAAACCAAATTGAAAGACAGGTCTGAGCCGTGTTTGCGACGTCACTCTTCGAAAAATGTGTCCAGGAAAATCCCGAGCTCCCATCGTACGTACAAAAGTTTCCAGTATAGCTACTGAACCATCCGGTAGCTATAATGAAACTTATAAATAAATAAATGCCGACAAAGGCATTGACTCACTTGTAACTGTTGCTGTAGTCGTCTTGGTGGTGGACATCGTTTTCGTAGTAGCATTAGTACTGGTCGTCGTTGACGTTGCACTCGTTATTGTTGTTGTGGTTGTAGTTATTGTTTTCGTTACAGTTGTAGTAGTTGTTGATACTAACTAGGGGCGTCACCAGAAATTAAAATGTGGCGGGGCTCAGCCCCATCTCTCCTTCTAAAGTGCTTGTTGACGGGCTCTAGACACTAGTCATAACAAGCTTTCAAATTTTATTACTAAGTTTTAAAACTACCGTTGTACAAGAATGAAATCGTCATGGGTGCATTATTTGTATCTTAACTACGAAGATGCCTAGTTTAGGTATGAAAACAGGTTTGAAATCAAAACAGAAGAAAATATTCACTTGAGTACAACACGACTATTTTTATGAATATCTGAAAAAGTATCAATGAAAAAATTCGTTTTTCCAGACAAAACAAGTTGTGTTGATGTTTCCTTGGATATGGATGAATGGTATAACTTTTGATTAATTCCCATGATCTCAAATCGCGGTTAAGTCGACGACTCTATGCCAATTAATCGACCGATTAATTGTGAGATAAAATAGTGATATATCGTCCAAACCGATGATTTTTTGTTCATTTTTTCAACGAAATCAAGATTCACCATGAACAGCCAGACTTTGATTAAATGAATAAATGATGTCAGCGAGTCTATCATAGGACCTCTTCGAGTTCATTTTCTTAATGTTTCTTCTCCCAGAATAAGAACTAAATCGACAGATAACAAAAATAATTTATAGAAAAAAAGCGAATAACACGGCAAACAAGCTTAAGCACGAAGGTAGATTGAGCCACTGAAACTTTGAGATGAAAAGATAAAGGATACCCCATAATATTACCGATGTGAACAGTTAACTGATAATCAACGGTTTTATCGCAATAAAATCTCACAATTAATCGGCCTGCTGAATTGCGATTACTTGCTATTTTTCATTCGGAGATCGGAATTTATGTGCCATTTCAACAAAAATCCACAATTATCAACGATATAATCGAGGAGTTTTTTGGATGAAGATAGTGAAACGAAAAACAATCGTTCTTGATTTTGATTTAGTAGTTTGCATTTTTTTAATCTCTTTGTGGAATATTAAAACTTATCGCTAGCTTTCGTCCGGACGTGTGAGTCATAATGGACAACGTAAAATGATGATTAGTGCTTTCAAAATCTAATAGCTACAGAAATTAATAGAAGATTCCCCATTACTATCAACGGAAAAAATATTTCTACTCTTATCGATTCAAAATTCAGACTTCGGTGCTCTAAATGGTATTCATTCTTTAATTTAAGAATTCAATGGATAAAGTGAAATAAGGTTTGTGGGAATCAAAAGCCGGTGATCGGGCTCAAAAGCTCGGTGATGGGGCTCAAAAGCCCGGTGATTGGGCTCAGCCTCATCTGACCCCACCCTAGTGACGCCGCTAATGCTAACATATTCAGAAATAATTAGAAATCATGGATTTTGTTCTCAAATGACGTAAGAGCTCAAAATTTCGTGTATAGTTGTGCAGCAAAAATTGTTCCTCTAGTTGACTTAGGAGCGAGCTACTCTGCTGTTGTTCTTACGATAGATAAGTTTCGTTGGATAGGGGGAGAAAAATTGTTGAAGCAAGTAAAAGTTTCAAAATCTTTTTTGTTGCAGCTTCAGTATTTTTATAAGTTCAAGGCCTTAAGAAAGATTTCATGAGAAAGTCAAGTATTTATCCAAATACATCGAATTTTTATGAATGAATAAACATATATATTTTTACTTCAAACGGTAGCTTCAAGAGTAGGTTTCACTCTTGAAATAATAAGTTTTCTACCGAGCCTGTGTTCAAGGAGAGAACCTTTTCGTTACCATATGAATCTGCAAAATCGAGAAGGGATTCGATAATGTCTCTCAAAACCATGAAAGGTAGGGTAATTTCATGTCATAACGATGGTTCTTCTATCCAATACGAATTCTGTAAAAAAGCTATCGTTTTAGGCTGATGGGTTCTAAAATAAATTTTAGGCTTCTGCGACATTCTTTCATTCAATCATAGAATTTAGAACAAGAAGAACTGGATGGAAAGGGGGGGGGGGGTCTAAAAAACTAAATAAAAAAACATTTTTGATTTTGTCTATATCGCCATCATCTTCGGATCAATAAGATCAGGCATCGTATCATTCGAAAGAGGATGCCGAAATGAACAAAATTATCTCCCAACTCATCAGAAAAAAATATTAAGCGTAAATACTAATAAATGTGAAAACCTTGAACTTATGTCCGAGAGTTATGTGTATTTCAAAAAGTGAATGAAACTAATCAGTCATTCTAGAATGTGTGCACGGAAGAAGTATCTTGGGAAACGTTTTCGGGAAACTCCAACACCACTGGTCGTCCGAGACATATTTAGGAAATTTAATTTCTAGAAGCAGTTTTTGTGCATTTTGAGACCTTTTTTCAGTCAATGGTTTTTTAGAAAGCTACGATTTGGTTCAAAACTAATATCAGATTCGGAATTGACGTTAAAGACTGAGCCGATTTATATACGTTGTGGATAATTCAGAGAAAAGTTTTTTTGAAAAATCTCTGTACACCTCCTCAGTGATTGTTTGGTCAATAATGACAGTTTTTTGGGTAACTCAGCCATTTCTTGACAGACCCTTCTCATCTTTAAACTCGACTGAGATATTGGTGAGACAATTCTGTGCACAAAATTTCAGCTCAATCGGATATATTTGTAAAGAGCTATTGTGTAAACGGCCGGCCGGACACACTGACCGATTCTACTCTCTAAAAAATAACCGTTTTCCAGAAAACCAACGCAAAACGGTTTGCGAGGCTCGGAAACCCTTTTCTTACTCTCGGGAACTATTCCAAGGGTTTCCGAAAGCTCGGAAACCCATTTTTTACCATCAGAAACTCTTAAAAGGTTTCCGATAGTAACAAACTCGTAAACCGAAAATGGTTTCCGAAGCCCGGAAACGCTTCGAAGGGTATGCGAGGCTCGGGAACCATTTTCGGTTTACGAGTTTGTTACTATCGGAAACCTTTTAAGAGTTTCTGATGGTAAAAAATGGGTTTCCGAGCTTTCGGAAACCCTTGGAATAGTTCCCGAGAGTAAGAAAAGGGTTTCCGAGCCTCGCAAACCTTTTTGCGTTGGTTTTCTGGGAAACGGTTATTTTTTAGAGAGTAGAGTGTACTCATTTTTCGAGTACACAACAATCAACGAAAAATCAGAAAAAAACAGGAAAATCAAAATAAAATCACAGAAATCAAGAAAATCGAATATAAATTGTCTCTCCCTAGATTGATATTTCGAACAACAAGGATACCAAATTTTATCATTTCAATAAAGTCGCTTAGTTTTTTTTAATTTTAAAATGATTTAAAATCAAAACCATCAGCTGTTTCCCCTTGACTTAATTTCTAGTCTTATCCCTATTTTGTGTACTGATGTGTGAAATTTTATCTACCATCGTGTGAAAGTTATTGTACTCTTAGATACTACTGAGTCATCTAGCAATACACTCCGAAAAAAATTATAAAATCAAAAGACAAAAACAACCTTAAAATTTTTAGTGACAGAACTCAAATCACCCAAAGAAATAGCAGGGCAAGGAGAGACGGGGAAAACCGTTGTTGGAGCGGGGTGAGGTCGGGGCTGAAAAAATAACGTAAAGACGCGGTGGGGCGAGGAAAGATTTTTTAACGCGGGGAGCCAAAAAACTTCCCGTTTCAGTCTCTGGTTAGAACTGAATTACAATCTTTGACGAGGAAAAGTATTGCGGGGAAAATTGCTAATATCCCATGTCACTCGAATCGATCGAAAACCGTCGGTTAATTTCGATTATTTCTGTAACCGGCGATTAACCGCGTTATTTTCTTTGTTCTCAAGGTTTTACAGCGTAAAAATCGATGGTTAACCGCGGTTAACCTCCCGGTTGACTGAAAAAATATCGTTCCGAACTGTTAACATCTCTGGTCAACCGAGAGGTTAACCATCGGTTTTTACGCTGTAAAACCTTGAGAACAAAGAAAATAACCGCGGTTAATCGTCAGTTACAGAAATAACCGAAATTAACCGACGGTTTTCGATCGGTTCGAGTGACATGGGATCACAATAGTAGCGGCGCCAGAAATTTCCCTGAGGGTGGGCTGAGCCCACCAGAGACCATCTCTGACGCCGCCACTAGATCCCAAGTCAATCAAAACGGATATCCGTTACGGACCGTTGAGTGGACGCAGGTATACGGACCATTGCATCATTAAAATAGGGCCGTATACGGCCGTATTTTCACAGTATACGACCCTTCATTACTGTCCCCAGAAATAGTACCGTATACAGAGCCGTATTCTGTGAAAATAGGGCCGTATACGGCCATATTTTAATGATGTTACGGTCCGTATAACTGCGTCCACTCAATGGTCCGTATCGTTCGACCTGGGATTGCAGAAATGTTCACACAGAACATATTCTATAAGCCAATAGACGCGATCCTCTGCAAAGTTTTTTTTAAGATACCAGGATATGTTGCATGATTTTATGGTCTTGGCATTTGCAATTGTATCAATTAACGAAACACATTTTAGCTGGGAATAAAAATATGCTTTTTGTTACGCAAAACAGTCGTAATAAAATTTATTGATAACTTGAATACATTCTTATTGTAAACTGGTTCTCTTTATTCATCGAAAAAATCAACAAATCAAGTATATTTTAACAAGTGTAATAGAGTATATCGATTGAATCGAGCACTTAAAAAAGGAACATAGAACGAACGAAATATTGATCGTCTAAAAATAGAGAAAAAAGCTTTTACTAGTTTATCATAATATAAAGAAAAACACTGGGTTTTATTTTACTTTGATGGTGAAATCATTTTGATAGATGTTATCATTTCATATTGTTGACTATAATTTGGTTGAATTTCATTGGAATTTTCACTGTCATGATCGATTATAAAATTGCATTCATTCAAGTTAACCTATGTAAATAGATGTATTATTGTCTTGCCTTTTAAAATAGTTTTATTACTCAAGTTTTTTTCAGTTTCGTGTAATAAATTTTATATAGTACGGATTTAACAGTTCATCAATGCTTGAGATACATTTTCAAATGTCAGAAATAGGATAATTTATTTCACTTGTCACGAAAAAGAAAACATTTAAGTTTAGTAGCAGGAATAGCTGAAGAGGATTTTGGTCACAAATACTTTGAAACTCCATATCGAATGTATTCTCCGGCTTTAGGTTTTTGTTATGCACTGTATTTCAATTGAACATTCTAAGAATCGAAGAAACATAGAAGAAAGTAATTCAGTTCTATTGTCGTTTAGCAACTATCGGCTCCTCCATCAAATAATTGCATAAACTAAAAAGACTATTGATTTTTTTACAAGTATAATTAGTAGATTGACGGGAAATGTTCGATTCTAATTTAATTCAATGTTTCGAGAAAAAACTAAGTTGCGTTTTATTTAAATTTCATCATATTAAAAAAGAAAAAAACTGGAACTATTTCAATGCAGTTCAATTCTTCAGGGGAGAAATTCATTTTATCCATTGAGGAAACCATGAATAATTGTCATGATATCATGATGAAATTTTCATTAGTTCGAATTCTATCAACACCAAATTGATACAACTAATTCACTAACTTAATCTTTGTTTCTAAATCAGTAATTTGAATGATGTAACTTGATCCTAATGAATTCTAAGTTATAAGACATAAGTATCGATTTTTTGAAGTTTACATGCTACGAACATATTTTATGATGACCATATTTTTACGGTAATACTATAAAATGTTAAAAACATGTCAATGAACTTTTCTTTACTGTCATTTTCACCGATTCTCATCTAGATAGCCTAAACTTTTTCTCAGTAAATTCCCACTAAGATTTTTGAATACGTTACATGTGCAGTTCAATCATTTGGCAATCGAATGTTGGTTTGCTGGTTTTCGGAAAATTCGATTGTTCGTTATTTGTGCTACAAGTTTGTACATTCTCAGAGTTTAAATAGAATAGAGCTTATTAAAAACAGTGTTGAAGATATTGAACAAAGTCTCTTGAAAATATAGACGTTGCAGAACTTGGATGATCTATATATTATCGAAGAAACTGTGTCTATACCTTCAATGCCTTATATATCAAATAGATTTGGTTGACAGATTCTAAAATATTCTACCGAAGATCGAAGTTGTGACAGCTTTTTTTTAAACTCAAGCAAATTTTCTGATTGATATTTGCAATAATCTATATTTCTGAAAATGATGAGACATGCACAAAGAATCTTTCAACGTTGAAATACTAAAAATATCACGACTTCATGCAATTTTCATTTGCAAACGAATCTCTAGCATATTTACTAAAGATAAAGAAATAATCCAATTAGTAAACATTGTTTAAACTAATCGTTTGTCTATATTTCAAAATCTTTGTTAAGACCAGCAATCTTAACAGTTTTGTGCTATGAAATCTTTTTTCTCGAATGATTGTTGTTGTACTGAAATTGAAGAGTAATCGTTCTCATGGTCTCTATGAAGGCCGAACAGTGTCATTTCAAACTATTTAGTAGTTTTTCAAGATATAGAATATCTCAAAAATGGCCGATGTGAAAAAGTTCTGGTTTTGAGAAAATGTATTCTTTCAGAAGAAAACGATTTGCTTTAGATGAAGAACTCTCAGAATTTAATAAGAGCAGCGAGATCTACTATGATGGATAGTCTGTGCTAGGCTGAAAATTAAGCACAATAACAATAGCTCAAATAGTAATCTCTAATGAAGCATAGTCTTTCGAGAATGTTTATCTACAGTATGAGACTTACCTAAGGATAAAAGTTAGCAATCTTGTTGTTCACCCTTATCCTCAAAACAATCGTATTCTTTGACTGATATAAAAGACATGCTTACAGTCTAGGCAAGTCTCCGTACTGATGAAACAGACAGATTAGCAACTCTGATAAATCATGGCTTCTTGTTCAATCGTGTCTCCTTACGCAAACTCATGTTTAAGTTGAAAGTGGTACTTTTCGAATGTTATCGAGAGAGACAAGAGTATTCTCAGTCATGACTTATCCAACAACCCGAACTGCTCTTTTTAGGATTAATCATATGTAAATATCTATTAATCTTATCGACTATCTTAAATCCATAACGATCTTTCAGTTTGGAGTTTTGATCGTTCGAAAAAGAAGGTCTCAACAAATAACAAGATGAATTGATCTTAAATAGTGAATTGAAAAACTGATCGTCATAAGACATTTCAATGTGATTTAATAAAAATGCACGAAAAACAAATTGTTATGGTAATGAATAAAACTTACATATCGGTCAGTCTCTTCTTTGTTTTCATCATTAAAATGAGTATCTATCAGTCGCGTTGCATTTTTTAAATGACTGTAAGCTTTCGGTAGTTGACCCTTGAATTCTGAACGAAGAAAAACTAATTGGGATCTACAAAGAAAAGAATTTTCGCAGAATGTACGTAGAGTTTGCATAAAATGAATTTACTTATCCGGTAATAAAAAATGTGATGGAAATCGATACCAATCTTTTCCAATGCAAATATTTAAATGTTTATCGGATACTTTTTCAAATATTTCTGTTGTATTAGAATGAGTTAGAAGACGAATGGGGGCTGAGTAACCATCAACAATAGCGATTGTTCGGGATATTGATAATAAGCCATGAACGATTATTATTGAATAGAGTAACAGACGACGAACAAATAAAACAGAATTACGTTTTAGCTTGATGAGACGAACAAGTCGAGGAACGAAATTCTGATAGGAAAAAAACAAAACAATACATAAAACTCTCTCAAATTAAAATTAAAAATTTTACTTCTATTTGATCGATACTAATTGAAGCTGCTAGAATAATTAGTGGATAAATAGGAAAAATGAAACGATCTTCCTGAACAAAAGCAACATTCAATCAATATGTCGTGCTGCATTGACATCCTATTTACTTTGTGTGGCTGCATCCACAAAAGACCCATCCACAGAACTATTGATGAAACAATCATTGTATATGGGATTGATGCTTTTCCTAAAGAAATTGTGCAGAAAACATTGTTGAAAAAAATCAGTTCGAATATAAGAGGAGAATAACTCTATCTTCTTCCTTACTCTTCTTCTATTAGGCAATCACTGGAGCTTGCCACATCGAATCCGACAGACTCTAACAATCAAGCGGAAAAACAAACATACAGCAACTGAGTCCATTCTTTGTCTAGAATTATATCCGTTATACATCGATAGTAAAGAATCGAACGGAAAGTGGACCTGGACCAAGAAGAAAATGGGTTGCCCGTTTGATCTTTGCATTCCAAAGAATTTTCGTTTTCGCAAGAAGAAAATTATCTTTTGACGTCGGTCAACATGATCATGTCACATATTTTCAATCTAATTTAGGTTAGCTACTAAGAGACGAGAATTTTCTGTTTGGAGAACTAAAGGAAACCTTTATTAATTCATTGACCTCCAATTATGTATAAATATGCACAACTATATACCTCGGATTATTGGCAATATTTATAAATTCCTCTGAATGAAACCTAATAGAACACAGATGTCCACTAACATGTTGTTTTATTATTCAGAAATGAATCTTATCATTTGTGACACGAATCAGTGTCGTCTTGCCATCTTAAGAAACTGAAGTCACCATGATCTTCATCTAGTCTAGTCTCTTTTGTCGTTCTACATATGAACGTGTACGTTATACAACGCCGAGTAGAAGCACCATTTACGAGGAATTCGCTTCTTCGTCTAAAAGTTTGTGGTTTTTCATCGAGCATTAAGCAAGCATCAAAATCAAAAACGTTTCAAATCTAATAAGTTTTGACGTGATTGGAAATACTTTATGGGATTCTGCTTAGAATCTATGACCCTATCTATTATTGATTGAAATAATCAACTGTTAATGCCATGTGTTTCAAACAATAGCTGAAGACTATTTTCAAAAATTTCATAGAAAAGTCTCTCACAAATGCTTTCTATACGGCAAATGCCAATAAAATTTATTTCTTGATTTGATGGAGCATAGTGAAGCATAAACTTGCGGCATCGTAAGATATTCATTCATGTGCCATTGTTCTTTCGTGTTTGTTTTGATATGACAAATCGAAGCATAGGAACGGCAGAGATTATGAACGACGTCTTCTTTCTCCGTTGAAGACTTTGTTAATGAAACTTATATAGAATTTCTGTGCGTGTGTAATCTCGTATTATGAAAAATCGATACAAGTAATCTTTATTGAAAATATTGGGTTTATGTGCACTTACAGTTTCTCTGTAAATGAGACCATATCGAATAATGTTTCTTGTTTACATGCTATTTCTAATGTACGCATTGTGACTAAATGTCCTTGACTTGAAAGGATGTTTCTCTCTCTCTTTCAGTAGTAGCAATAGCGACCGTATCATTTCTCACATTCTACTGTGGTAGGAATTGCGATTAAGAGCTTCTTTGATGCTATAGAAAATATTTTACCAGATTGAATAGATCGTCGATCAATGAAAATATCAATAAATAGCTAAAGAGAAACAAGTGAAGTGATTTTCAAGAATATCTAATTATTCTGCTTACAGTTAATATGATTCCAAGAATAGCTAATGGATAAATTATATTAAAATTGAGCAAACCATTTGCGATGTAATATGTCCAAGGTTCTGTACCTGATTTAAAAAAGAAAAGGCAAGAAAATTAGTTCCTCAATAAATGATTCTACTCAATGCACCATAGAGAGTTGGACCATGTTTTGAAAATAAATTATAACGAATATGATTCAAGGGTGCTACAACTAATTTTCCATAATAATACGAATCAATTAAAGCTAGTGGAATCTTAAGATCGAAAAGATTCAAATTAAATTGTAAATAATAAACTTCCAACTGTGAACTTACTAGTGTGGCTAAACCAGATATGATGCTCCATTTAATAAAATCAATATAACGTCGACGACGAAAAACAATATCGACCGCTATCGGAATACTTAATTAAAGAAGATAGTTTTAAAACGAAATCGATGAGAATCGATTACTGCGATTACCCGAGTACGGCAACATAAATCCATCCACATAGTGAACCGAAAGCGATAAAGAAAACCGATAACTAAAATACAGATAATACTCGTACAGCAAAGGCGAAGCTAAGTCTATTCTTCTTCTTCTTACTGATAATACATTTGAAAACCAACAGGTATATGCAAACAAAACCGTATACATTGAAAATGAGTTATTGATAAAAGCACTACTACTTCGAAATAAGGCCACATTAAATAATGACAATAGGACATAATTACGAGCTATCGAACTTCTCAATTGTTTATCAATTGCACTAGAAATTAACACAGATCAATAAGTTTTTTATTCAACTTTGAATATCAGAAGCAATCTTTCGCTTCGAAAATCTCATCAAGATCGGTTTTATTTTTGTTCTATTTTAAGTAATGTTTTCATTCGATCTCAAAGTCAAGCCAGGGTGCCTCACTGATTTTATAATCAACATAGGATACAGAAGCAATTCCGTTTACTTCTCAATGTGAGCGTGTCTCTCGTTAAGTTACGTGATCGAAATCAAGTTTCGCTGTTTCTTGTTTTAGTTTTTACAAAATACATTTAACTATATATCGAGACCATGAGCAACGAAGCTTTACCTCAATTGCTTTCAAAACTTAATGTTTATGAAACATAGACAGTGAGTAGCGACAGACGACAATAAATAGTCATCTCAGTATACTGTCGAAGTAACTTTCAGTTGTCAGTGTCGAGAACTAAATTCTTTCTCAAAAGATTCGGCATTGTCATTTCAGGAGGGGACTGGAGAACTATAAGATACTAAAAAGGAACTTGTTCTATCGTCATTGTGAACATGCAGCATCAACAAATTTTAACGAGAACAGTATTTCTATTCTATTTACGTGTTCACGTGTTGAACTCTACGGAAAAACAAGATTATTCTCTTTATAGAGCTTTTTTTGAAAGTTCTATTGTATTCGCATCCCCAACAATCTTTGCAGGAAAGCCTTTGCGACGTATATTGACCTTACTCTTTTTCAAAGACAAATCTCTTTCCCTCGTCGGTTAAATGTGCTTAAAAATTCATACAGTTCAAGTTCATTCCAAAATTCTTCTCACTTTCATATTTGATTTCCTATAAAAGCTACTGAGTCACAGTGTTGAATACGAACTCAAGACGGGATAAATGATCTTTACTGTCGACTTCATTGAAAAAGAATCGAAACACTTGTTCGAACAGCAGGCATTCTTTTCTGGTATTCTATTTTAAATTCCATCCAGAGTTACTAATCTGAGCTGACAACTCTACAGACACGTGCTCTGTGAACAGATCAGGCGAGCCTAAAGCTGGTGAACTCGAAACTATGTTACAGCTATTTCTTCACTAGTCAACTTCAAGTGTCAAAATACGTCGGTATTTTAAGATTTTCTTTCCATGAACTTCTTTATTTGTAAGATTCAGCATGATCGAAGATTCTACTAGGAGATCAAAGAAAATCAACATGGAACATTCTTCTCCTCAATGTTCTTACACTGTGGAAATGAAATGCTGATGAATTATCGAAAATCGGTTTGACTAATTCATTCTAAAAGAGTAACTAACTACTATCAATACTCAACTAGAACGTCTGTTCAATAATGCGGGAATTTCACGGACTCCTAGAAGAATTCGTGTAGATAGATGCAGAATAACTCAATGATGTGCTTTGACATTGATTCTCTTGCGATTAGATACTATCATTTTCTATATTTATGTTAACTCTTATTGGCGTGTATCATCATATGTCGTATTTGTGATTATAACTGAATTTTTCACGACTGTGCGAGAAAATATGAGAATTAGATGAAACATTTCGGTTATCGTTATGTTTTTCTGTTTGAAAAATATCTACGATGATTCTCTGGTTGTTTTATAGAGAACAATGCTATTCGATTAGCTTCATAGAAGCTATGCAAGTCAATAAATCAAGTTGATATCAAAGGTGAATGCAGTGTTATGCAATCTAATCAATTTCAAACATGAAAACATCAGTCTGTTTCAGTTCCCCTATACGTCAGGTTAGAACGTGAACAGTTTGTCTGTTAGAAGTTCGAATTCTACGAGATAGATTGTGCATGCAAACTAGTTGAATCTTCTTAACACTGCTTGCCTTGGAGGAAGAAACAACAGGCTAATTGAATTGAAATGCTTTGAAATTTGCCGGTGCTACAGTTTGCAGTTAAGACAAAGCAAATACTTTTCATTTTTATCTCTTTAGTACTTATTTAAATATCAACGTTGAATCTTTTGGAATTAACATAACTTTCTCAACAGTGAGAATTGAAATAAATATTAGTGAAATGTTGAGAACCCTATCTATTACGTGCCGCTCATTATTATTAAAATTTTAGGATATTCTTCGGACTGCCGGAACGCGAAGAAAATAATCTACAATGAGCTGTTAGAAAGCTTTTCGGGATAAAACGAGAGTAAATATTCTTGTTCTCATCGAGTTTAATATACAACTCAGTATTAAAATAGTTAGTTTCGTATGGAAAACTAATTTCAATCTAATTTATATTTATTTGCCGGAACCAGAATATGTTCAATACATTGTCATACTTAATTCAGGAATCTTTCTAATCTTCAATAGTATTCCGATTTGCCAAAGCAACTGATAAAACCTTCTCTGCAGTTTTAACCAAGAAAGTTTGGACAACGAATGTTTGTCACTTTTGTTTTAAGTAATTGTCCTCTATGTTCATTTTTACATAAGATGCAAAACTGCGTGATAATAGAAGAGTATGTACTGTGTGTTGTTTCATTTGTCTTCACGAGTGCTCCCTTATCCATACATTTCCCTACGAAGGAGTCTAGTAGCTACATCTAGCATCGAGATTCCACACGAAAAATCACAAAAAAAGTTTTTCATCGAGAGACACATCTCCCTGTACTCCTGCAACATCCGCATTTGGCGGACATTGATGACGCTGAAGAAAAATACCAAAAGTTTAATACAAAAACTCAACAATACTAATACTAAAGATCATAAAAGAAACACCTTCGTCTCAAACTCTTTTTCTTTTGAAAAAGAAAAACCACCCAATTCTCTAGTAATACGATGCAGCTAAAGACTTCTAAAGATTGGAAAATGTCTCGACCAGAGCAGAACATTCATACTGATGTACGTTGAAATAGTCAACCAATTCGGAAGAATAAACGGACATGCTACTGAGCTCAAAAGAACTTTGACGTGCTCGTTTCTATATGAAACATAACAAATTTATCCTTATTACAAGCAAGACTAATCAAAAGATACTGATTCGAAGCTGATTGCAGAGAGAAGAAGAAAGAAACTTGGTCTTCTACGTATCTAGTATTGACAATTGTTTACATTTTTTCATGTTAACCAATGCCAATGACAACGAGGACCATTTCAATCTGTTGTTTAACAACTTTTTTCGTTCTTTTCGAAAAGTAATAGGGAAACAAATCTTTTTTACCGGAAGTAACTTAGAAGTTATACGAATATGTATATCAATAGATAAGTGATTGTTTACATAAGATTGGAATTTCGTTATAGATGACTGCTTTTAATTTAAACAAGAAAAAACAACTGAATAGCTTGTTGGCTTGAATGTGGGTACTCTAATTTTTGTTCATTTATTTCTAGTGTATTAAAAGAAGTACACTACCTATTGAATCAAAAACAATCCATTTCTCCGACCGTTGATCGAGAAATATAAATTAAAAATACTTTATGAAAGACTAGATGAAAAACGATGCAGCAAAGCGTAAAATTTATTACAGCAAAAAATGGAACTATGAATGCGCTGACTTTTTGAATGAACATAAGAGAACAAATTCTGAAATCTTAATCCTCTTGCATCGGCCACAAGAAGATAGATATCACACATTTCGTTTACAATTTAGTATTTGTTGCTTTACCATAGGAATAGTGAAACTGTGTTTTTCGGAACGTAAATTCGAATCTGTGCCCAACGACTTCCTGTTGGCACTTGGTAACATGAAACTATTGCCCGATTCGAGCACGCTGGATTATTCATCCTAGTGACACAAAATACAGCCCTTTACCAAAGAAAATAAAACACTGCGTGCATCTGAAACTGAATGTTTACGCATAGAAAAAAATTCTTCTATGATTTAACTGTTGTTTTTGGCGTCTTGCGACTTCATCGAGCTGTTTTCTGTATGCAAATGTTTTTTTTCTCTTTTGAATCATCAATACTTTCCTGAATAGTGCTACACTAATAATCGACATAACGAAAAGATTACAGATCATCGCTTCAAGTCTGTATTCCACAAACTATTGACTAAATCTGACCAAATGGCAACATCCGGTCGTAAAGGGCTAGAGAGAAAACACAGTGTACGATTCTCGTCGGTTGGTCGGCAATATTTGCATGTGTTCGATTTTCTATACATTGCCGCAGTTGTTTATTTAATAGTTCATGTGTTCCTGCTTATGATTATGTACATTTCACTGGCTCGAGAGTAGGACTGGCGCTTTATCTTTATTTCACTTTGAAAAAGTAAATTAAAGTAAAGTATTTAACTTTACTTTATTTGATAAAGTAAAGATAAAGTGCCACTCTCGAGTCGAGAGTGCTCGCCTGTATCTGTGCTATTTGTTTTTCTTTGATTAAATTATTAAGTAACGTCCATTTTCGATTCAGCAACTGGCATCATTCTTTCTCACGCACTTGCTCTATTAATCTATGAAAATTGTACTTATGAGTAGACTTCAATCTTCTACTAGAGTTCATGTGCACAAATGAAAGTAGACCTAAAGAATTTTTGAGTGTTACACTTTATCACATTCGATGTTCGTAATCTCCAATACAAATTTTGCAACATTTTATTCAGTATTAACCGAGACATTGACTGAAGAAGTGTTTCATATTTTTACAATTAGTGCTATTTGCTAGTAACTAAGGCTCTACGTGAATTTCTAGTCGTCTGATAAACTATCCACAAGATGAAAAGGAACCGTTAAAATATCTTGTGGAAGTTGATTAAGGTTTGTGGCACGAGGCCATGTTTTATTGCTGCCTAATTTCTTTACTGCTATCGTCAATCTAAATCGTGCTCATAAGTGGAAAACATGAATCTACATTCATCGTCGAGTTCTAAGGACGATTCTAGTCTAGTACGCAGAAGGATTACTTGAGATTTTTAAATTTGAATCCTTTTTTTCTATTGAAGCAGACGACGTTTTATAGATGAAACAAATCAACTAGTATATAGTTCGACTGAATTCGTCTTGGTATTGCTGAAACTCCCTTACGCGCAGATCGTTCTTCTACAAAAAGATCGATTACTAATAGAATGAGGAATCTTTCGACATAGAGAACCGTAAACGAAAGAGCATAGAAAGAAAAGAATGAAAGTGAAGGAGATGGACGCTTTAAGTGTAGATGGCACATTCTACAAAATGGACTATTGATTACTTTTTCTCTGCCATTCATTTCGCTACTAAAACATTTCTTTTATTAAAGATGTGTCACTCGAAAAATACGAGTTTTTCATATTACTCGACTTAAAAAGTCAGCAACAGTGTTATCTGAAGACCTGAAATTTCTTGTAGAAGTAGGACATTTAAAAATTAGTAGCTTAAGAAAAATTGTTCACAACCAGTTCAAAGAAACAAAACTTATTAGTTAAATATGCCTAAAATCTGTATGGTAGCAACAAGTTGCAATACAAACATTGTATATCTTTGATTTCAACTTCTTACTAGATCAGAATTCACAGATTTAGCAATACTGCAACGATTTGAATCGACTTTACTTTATGACGATGATCAGCCATTGTCATATACGAAATCCATTTAATACGGTACTGTATTTCGTTAGTGTGTAAAAAACAAGCAACTATTAGGCATCATGTGCACGTAGTAAGAAACTGTCGATTGCCTCTAGTCAATGTTTTAGATTTATTTTATAGTTCGAAATTTCTCATTTTAATCATTTCGTATTGTCAATAATGACTCAAGTTTCTTGTTTATAATAGGCGAGCACGATGAAATGAGCATTTCCGTAATAACATTTTTTCCTCGAAAAGACAACGAGTGAGAGTCTCAACTATAGACACAGGTATCAGACCGTTTTCATTCTAGGGTTGAAGGCTCAAAATTTGTTTTCAAAATTCTCATCTAGAAGTTAAACATAAGAGAAAATCAACTATCAATTACTACCGAGATCAAATACAGTAAGCGGCTCTTTTGTCGAACTCAAATTCTGTAAAGTATAAAAAGAACTCGCTTCAAGAAACGTGTGAATGTCTATACTTGTCAAACAGTGACCTTCAAAACTGGTTTTCAGAAAGAATAAATTACATCGTGAATTCGTTCACCTTTGAAATTATTCAGTCGGCATCGAACCTTGGCTCGTCGAGTGTAAACGTAAATCTTAATATACTATAGTTAATCTGGTAGAAGTTTTTCGCAGTTCTTTTCCACTTTGAATAAACGATAGCGACTTCGACTGACTGTCCAAGAATTAGACAAGATTGAGACTTGTAAAAAGTGCATTGGGTGTTGAAAACGCTTTTTCAATATTCTTGATTAAGAACAGTTGTTATTTATTAGTGGCCCAAGGCAAAGACATATGCCGATGTGCGTATAAAAAGTCCGATGCACTGCTCAAATCTATGAATCTAATGGAAAAAGAAAACAGTTTGAAACTATCCTGGCCGACGAATCGTGAATTTCGAATAGGTTTTGATCGACTCAAATCTTGTGATCTTGTTGGCTATGCTTGTTGAACACACGTTCGTAGAAGATTAAACGCGCACTGAACTTGTCACAATACATCACAGCAGCAGCGAAGAAATATTAAAACTAAAGAAAATTCTTATATAGAATGGAGTCTAACTACACCTCGATCTATCTAACAGAGAAGGTGAGCTTGAGCGCAACACAGGCGTGATGCTTTCGCTAGCCGTAATCTCATTCAGTTTTTTTCTGCAATTCTAATAAGTAAATGATTGATCGATATTTTTAACAGCAGAAAATTATCAAACGAAATTCACGAAGAATCTGTTTTCATTAGATTAGACTTTTTTTTCATATAACGATAAATATCTGATGGAAGGATAATATCTCATGTTGACGAATAACTCATTAAAATCAGGAGTCATTTTTCAAAATTTTAGCGCTGACCAAGACTCGACTGATGTCTGTCTTACATCTACGAAATGAAACTTGAACAGACTTCAAAATAAATATACGAACCGAAAAAAGAAAGCTTCACACGTCGCACAAACGATTGCAAGACAAACACGAAGTGCGTAAAATGTGATCAACTAAATAGGATTGAAAATAAACCAATAGCTAATTTGTTGAAATCTAAGCAATCTCACTTTAAAACTAATCGGAATAAAGGAAATGGGTAGCCAATGAAGAAGAATGTATGCATATGAACGAAGAGCGTACGCAGGTGAATATTCCCATGTTTGAAAACCGTTTCCATAGATTAATTTGTGCAGCTAAAACAAATTCACAAGTTGATTATCTTGTCTTTCGTTTGCCGATTTGAATCGATGAAAGTGAATCTTTTTCTGTTTTGTGCTTTGTTAACTTCAATGACACTTACAGGTTCATAAAAATTGTAAACTTCGTCACAGTCATCGATTGGATTGAAAAGTGCGCTTATCAATCTCATAAGAATGAATAATATGAATACCGATGAAAATTTTTTCATCTGATTCTCAAATCGCCATGAAAACATCTACAGTGAAGGATCACTTGACGAATTTTTTGTTAATATATTTTTTTCTTCTTCTTGTTATCCAATGAAAGAATGAAAAAAAAACGATAGAATACACAAAACGCGTTACATTGACAAAGACGAGACGCGAAATAAAACAACAGACAAGACAAATAACAACAAATAAGTGTTTCTCTTATAACTTTTTCTCAATTTCTCTCTCTCTCTCTTTCGTAACAAAGTTTAATGAAAACCTTCATCTGACATGACGCATACATACTGTAGAATCGAGGCCTTTCGACACATTTTGGCACACACACACGCAAGAAGAAAACAAAACAAAACGAGAGAAAAAAGAATTAACAAATAAGAGAAAATCTTGTTTATTGTTTTTTTAAATTTTAGAGACAAGTTTAAGAACAAGTCTTGTATAATGATAATGATGATGATGACAATTAAATGAAAACAAAGAAAACAAGAAATTAAACCTAAATAAAAAGGAGAAAGGAGACACGAAGTTTTTGTTGTCTAGAAGAAAAGAAAAGAAAAGAGAAGAGAGAAGACGGACTAGAAAGAGAGAAGAGGCGAGCGGACATGTCATTCCGGTGGGTGAACAATGAGAGGCTAAGACTACCACGACATACGTATGGCACAACATCGAGTAAACAAACATATATGAAGTAGAAAGAGATAGAAGAAAAAGCAAAAACTCGAGAGAGGAAAAACAAAACGCAGAGAAAGTGATTTGTGTTTCTTTATGACGAGGGTTCACGCAAGATTTGCTGTTGATTTAATTGACTCATCAATTTTTGACGAATTTCTCGAATTCGTTGATTTAATAGGCGTCTCTTTGGAAATAAATCTTGATTTTCTATTTGAAAAGATAATATTGCTGAATCTTGATCGAAAACAGAAGCGAAAAAGAAACGTGATTCGTCATAAGATAAGAACAACGAGAGAAATAGTTTCCTACCGGTAGGATAAAGTTGATCTTTTAAGAAATCGATCACTTTTAATCGTGATGCTAATTGATTTTTATTTGTTGTTTGACTGTTTGTATATGCTGACGAACTTGTTTGACGGTTCGAATTTGCGTGTACGAATTGAATTTTCATTTCTACGAAAGAAGAAAACAAACTGTTCGTCAACGACAGACCAAATACGAAATCCAATGAATTTTACCTTCTAAATGTTTTGTATAATCAATCGCTGTTCGTTTTATTTCGCTTTCTGTTTGTTCACTGACCATCGATGCCTTCCGTTTACGTGTTACTATTAGACTTGCTTCAGAATTAATACTGATTGTACTATTCGCTCCAACACGTTCGCTTATACTTTGAGATCGAGTTGTTGGTCGTTGAACACACTAAACCAATATAAATAAACAATAAATATTCAGCTCTTTTCTCTATCTAATCATTTCACGATTTAATGTCCGTCAATCAAACAAAGAGAACATCTTCAATAGTAATTCCGTTTGTTGTTAATGCTAATTTTACCGTAATCGGATTCAATGGCCATTTGGCAATAGCTCATTGAGATTATTCACAATGGACAAGAGTTTCGCCATTGATTTAAGTTTTCATTGAACTTCGAGTGATTTGTCATGTTAGTATTATTCTCATTGTTCCCTCATTCGTCAACAACGCAAATCTCTTTCTTTGCCTCTTCAAAGTTCGACTGCGATGCTGATCGGCGGTCTTTTAAAGCTCTCATATGTAAGTGATTGAAACTCGACATTCTTATGTATTAGTCAAGTTGTCGTGAAAGAAAGTTAATTCAAACTTGTCTTTTCATGCACCTAGTACATTGCGCTCCTTCGAGAAAACGGGAAAAGTATCTATTTTTAATTTAAAGTATTTTTAACATGTCTGAAGAATAGAAAATTTCTCTCGATGAACTTATCGTTTCTCATAAGGATTTACCTTGCGAATTCGAACCTTGAGCTAATCGTCGATTCATTGAACAGTCTGATAAAATATATCATAGCTTAGTTATGCCGAAATCTCCGACCTCTTTTGTCTTCTTTCTACAAGCAACTAGCAACGTCTGGCTTTTTAATTAGAGCTCGAAGATTTTCTCTTATTTTCACTATACTCTGACGTGAAACAACAACGAACACTCCTAAATATCAAAGCATTGATCATTGATAGTCACGATCTTCTTTTAATTGACCATCTCGATTTTCGTCTCGTCATATTTCGAATATCAAGCAACAACATGCATGCATGTTTACGATGATTAATATGCGAAATTCTTCATTTGTCCTCAAGAATTTTTGTAACTACATTATTTGTTTTCACATATTAAATCGTGTCGGTGTGGAATTAATAAAATGATTTGTGTAAAAAAGGTGCTCGTTTATGAGCCTATTCAATAAGTCATCGGTGTAATTTTTAAATTAAACTAACATGTTGCATTCAATGGCCGAAATCTTTCGGGTTTAGAATCGAATCTTTGGAAGAAATGCAATCTCATAAAAAGGAAACTATCTATAGGGAAAAAGATCTGCAACTAAACATTGTTAAATCTTGCAATAAGTTTCATTCAAAAACTTTGAACACGCTCATTTTAACGATTACGATGAATATTGATGAATAAGTAAAGTTACAAGCAGCGATGAGGCTTTGGATCGAAATACGCAAGGAAGATGGTTTCGTACTGCATTCAAGTATATATGTTAAAACAAAGTTTCAATTCTATCAAATAGACTATAGAATTATTTCACGGGAACTTGTCGATAGAACGAAAACGAAAACGTTCTATTCAAATCCTTGGGATTCTACAAAATTTCAAACAGGAGCATTCGTTCACAATTTTTTCAACATCTATCGACCAGTTTCATGATGAAAACATCCAGTGTTTTTTAGTTTTGTCGCCATTCTCTCCTTTCGACAATCTGTTCTTCTAGGTTTCGTCCTGCGACGTGTGCCTTTTCAACGCGGAACGATCTGCTCTACGTTGAACCATGCCGTCACTCATTAATTGACTACATGAAAATAAATGGCGTTCTCTTCTTGGTATCTAATGCAGAACTAAGGTGGTATCATAATGGTGTTAACGTATGCCTACAGCTGCATTTAATAAAAATTTGATACCGTATGATTGACGTGAAGATAACGACAAACTTTTATAGATGTTGTCGAAGAAAACTTACAGAATTGCCTCAACTCATCCCTGCATAGAAGAACACGAATAGTTTTCGATGATTTTCAATGGAGAAAAACTTTTATCCTCTGTCGATGTGCTTGTCATGTTTCGTTTTGATAAAGAATTTTTACAGTTCGACAACGTAAAATTGATGGTCGTACTAAGTGTCAATCCGTTTGTTTCGTTTTTCATCGTAAAAGTTCACATCAAACTGTGACAAGCGTTAAATAAATGATAATAATCGCTGAAAATTCATTTAGTTCATTTTGTATCCGAAAGTTTTGAAAAAGAAATCTATGAGACGATCATTTTCTGGTGTGGTCTGTTCAAATTCACCACTATTTGTAATTGAACATATTCAAGGTTAACGACATCTGAACATGTATCCACAAGTCGTCCGAATATTTCAACAATGGTACGCATTCATTTTGCGTTGATAACTCAAAGTTCATTGAAGCTCAAAGAAACCGCTGGGCTGGTTCCCACATCGTCTTTCGTTTTGATCACGACTAGAACAGGTTATGTCGAACTTTTTCAACATAAAATGCGATTAATTGCTGATTGAAAACTATTAGATCTTGTCCACAGAAATTCGTCTTGTCTAATCAAATAATATCGAATATCGTTTGTGTGTAGTGAAAAATTGAGAAGAGCACTATTCAATCTAACCTCTAATGTTATTGTTTTCCGTCGTTTTGCAATCGGCTTGTCTTGAATCGAATCGAATTGTTCAGATGTTGACGGCAATGGAGATTGTTCACATGAAATGTTGTCGAGTTGATATTTGTGTTCATTTAATGAAGTCAATTGGGTAACTTCATCGTCGGTGGTTGTTGGACAGTGAATTGCTGACTCATTTATTGTTGGCAAATATTGAAGTGGAATTTGTTTCGATGGCGTCGGTGATGTTTTACTTCGATCCGACAATGAACTATTCGAACGGGAGCTATATGCCGATAATATTGTACTACTACTATCAAGTGAAGACGTCGACGATGAACCGCTTGAATAACCTGTTGAGTTACTCGATGATGATGCTAAATAGGCAGTAAGAAATCAATCAATTTATCTATAGAAATATTCTCGATGGAAAATAGTTTATCTTACGAAGTGAATGCGTTAAAAAATGATTTTGGGAACTATGAAAAATATAATTTCGTTGTTGGGGCTCGTCGAGCGAATACGGTTTTCTTGTGAATGATTGATTCGAGCTGAATCGATCGTTAGCATCATTAATTAGATTTAAACTACTGCTCGATTCGTGCGACAAATTCGGATGAGTCGCAGCTGTCGTGGTTGTTGTTGTTGTTGTTGTTGTGGGCGATTGGGATGTTGACGCTTTATTTGTGTGACTTGTTGTCGATTGCAAATGTTTTAATTGCTGTTCAAGACCGAGATTTTTCTGACGCTGATTGATTAACATCGATACGATTGCCCGATACGTTTCACTTTCACCAAGTACGGCTGAAGAGTTTTCACTTTTCGGATTTGGGGAATTCGACAATGAAGCACTTTTGACTTCATCTTCATTTGAATTCGACGACGGATGCACACGGAATGCCGTATTCCGATACTGAAAAATTCCACTTTGACTTAAATCCAACTCTAGAAAGAAGAACAAACTTAGTTTTTCTCACTCAATTGCACTTTTCGAAGTAAGACAATATCAAAATGGACCTCTGCATATTAGTCATGGAAGCATCCGACTAGATTTAACCATCTGCCCTCTTCTTACCCATACGTAGCACGATTCAAGATAATAAACGAACCGTGTGCTATTCAAACATGAGAAGAATTTCTTATTTGACAAACTTCATGGACTATCGATTGTTAAAAAGAATCTGTTGTTATTTTTTGCATCGTCCAGCGCTAGAAAATCGCCGATTCAAGGAAAAGCAATCTTTTAAAATCAATCACCCTCTAATTAGATGAGTTTCACGACATATTGGTCAATTGGACCAACACGAATGCCCATGATTCATCATAAAATTGCTGACGAAACATGTGTAGAATGATCAAGAAAAATGATAGTTCACATATACGCACGATAAACATGAGCTCATGAAAAATTAGAATAGTACCTGCTATGAATTTATTCTCTTGATAAATTTTAGAAAAGCTCTAATCAAAGCAAATGCTCGATTGAGAAAATGTGACAAAATCACATATATTCTTTCAATACGAATTTTTACCGATACTCTCATTCCGTTTCTCAAATAAGGCGGCAAGGATTTTCCATTTACTCATTCAAATATGTGGTCAATGAAAGAAAAATC
Source organism: Rotaria macrura (assembly GCA_900239685.1). NCBI lineage: Eukaryota > Metazoa > Rotifera > Eurotatoria > Philodinida > Philodinidae > Rotaria > Rotaria macrura. The sequence continues at coordinate 43,534 of OENT01000180.1, forward strand.
AACGCTTGCATGTCTCGTTCGATCACATGGTCAATAGACTGGTGCGAAATCGTCGGAAACAAAGGGATAGACGCTTGGCATATTCGATAGACTAGTAATTTAGATATCTTTTAAGCTATTTCATACGTGAATACTTTTTTCTTTCTTTGGAGAACAAACGGCTGTCCGTATGCATAGGATGATGCTTTACTCATTGATCTAGTTGTGAGAGAGTCATTTTGAAAATTGAATTTCTCTAGTCGAATATTTCAATGCAAGCGATGATATTGCGTATGAACTAGAGAATGTTCGTGTTCGTGATTCGAAGCTGTCTACTGGAGAAAGTTGAATGAAAGCGAAAGTTTTTCACTGCACGAATCGATAGATAATGTTCACGTATGATTCAAGTGAAAATATCGTTCAATAAAAATAAGATTAAACAGCAAAAGTAGCTCGTCGCGAAGTTAATTGTGAAACGAATTCTATGCGTCTAAACAATCATCGTCTGATTCATGTGAGATGACTGAATAGATTGGTTGACGGCATCCGAGCTTATCTTTCTATAGGTATTCTGGAACTCATCTCACGAATCTTGTCACGTCTGAGTATGAAACCGTCAATTTTTTATTCTGCATGTATTTGTCGACTTCAGCTCTTCTAAAAGTCGAACACCGTATTTACCGTTGCTCGAAACAATGTTTGTATTGAACTCCGCTTGATTCTGACTTATGTTTAATGTTGGAGTTGCATTCCCATGAATGGGAACAGGTGTTATGACATTAGTCAATGCTGGTTGATTGTCTGAGGATGGTTTTGCTATTGGAGAAAAACGTTGTGTTGATTCTTCTGTCAACTTTGGCATATTTGTACAAATCTAAATAAAAAACAATGAAATGAACGGAAACACAGAAGAGAGGCCGAACGTCTGTACTTGAGCGAAAGCCTGTAATCTATCGCAAAATGGTGATGCAGTTTTTTCTTGATTTGATTGCGATTGTAGTCTAGCCGATCTTCGACATAGTTCTTGTTCATCTTTTGCATTGCTTTGATTATTAACATGATTGAATTTGTTTAATTGATTTGTCCATTTAAATGACGGATTTTGCTTTGAATGTTCGTATCTCAATTTCTTGGCCCTGATCCTGTATTGTTCTTGTTCTTGGGGTGAGAGGGAATACCACTTTTCTCCCAAGATCTTCGATACATTTCTGTTGTCACGATTCGGATTGGCTAAATGAATTTTGCCGCGCTGCTCTTGCGAGAATAACATAAATGAATTCATGGGACGTCGAATGTGCTTTTCTTTACAAGGCGACAATGAAGAATTTCTCGATCGTTGATATTCACCATTGAATGAACTTTTGTTTTCATTATCATTATTTGAGTTATTCGAATTGTTATTGAAGTTTAAATTGCGATTTGAATTGTCTTCGTTCATTGGGTTTTCGTCGCCATTGGAAGAATTATTGTTTTCATCGTCCTGGATTTCATCTTGAAAAAACAAAACAATTTCTTTCGAACAAAAATCGCATTGGACTGTCGATTTACGTGTTGACATTGAATCGAAACGATTCTGATCAATATTAATTGTTATTTTAGGTAAAATTTCAGGCCAACTAACCGTTCGAAACGAATTTACTAAAATGAAAACAACAAAGGAAAAGAATCGTTTTTCGCTGTGAAAATGTGGAAAAGAAAACGAAGACAAACATTGAGGTGAATCATTTGTCGAGATTTCCGATGTTGTCGAACGTGGAGCTGGCGGATAGCTATTCGAATGAAAATCTTCATTCTGAAATGCTAAAATTCAAAGCGAAACAAAAAACTACATGAATCTATTGTTGAATAGGGAAAATCGAGGAAATGAAATGATCGATTAATGCCAAAGTCACTGAATCGGATGCTTCACTTTGAACGAGACATTGATTATTATCGAGAAGAAAAGAAGATAATTTATTCTAATGCTCAGAAATCTACTCGAATAAACATCAAGTAGATTATTCTTTCATCTTTTTCCTAGTTATTTCAGAAATATATTTCGATTTCCGCTATTAACAAAGTCAATTCTCAAATATGATTATCATCCGTCTTTTCTTGACACTGCTATGTCATTTACTTTTTCAAATAAAAAGAGCCGGACGGAAAACTACCTAATTGCTCATGAAGAACAAAGAACTTTCACATCTATTGCGAGTTATTCATTGGCATCGCACCTATAAATTTAAAATCAAGCGAACCTCGTTAAGATCATCGACAGGAAAACTTATCACTATGGCCAACGTGCTTTTTAGAATCAAATCTCTAACAAGCTATGTTTCATTTGAAAGAAAAAGGCGATTGTTTTCAATCTTTCAAATAATCTCTCGTAGAAACCGATGTCTTTCACTATTCGAAAATGAAAATTTTGCAAGTCAATGTGTAACATAGATTAGATCAAATCGATTTTCCATAGCCCCTTATACAGGGAATCAAATATTGAACATGAACATGTTGTTAAACTGGTCAAAGTTTTCGAATGTAGCTAACTGCCCGGTTCGTTCTCAAAAGTTGATCCCGTTACAGGATCATACAAAATGCATTCAAAGTCTAGTGCTACATCATACTGTCTCAAGAATATATTCAATAAGTAAAATTAAAGCAAAACTCATTGCACAAAGTCCATCGCTCTGCCAGGACTCATTTCACCTGTTTTATTTGTTTCTTGTTGGAAAGGGTATGTCATGCAGTGCAGAGGGCTTATCATTTTCATTCTTACTTTTCAAAGAAAACCAAGGACAAAAAGTCCATCGACTTAAAACACTTTCAAAGAATGACGCTCTCACTATATTAATGTTCGCATATACATATGCCACGGGAGAAATTAAAATTCAGAAAAATTTTAAGTTCTTTTAGCAAAATGAAAATGTCGATGTTAAAATTTTAAGTTTTCTTAGCTTCTATAGGAAAGCTTTAAATTCTGCTGAATTTTAATTCCCTACTGCAGCACATATACAAAGAGTGAAGATTGATTTAAAAAAAGAACTTTGTACTGCATTGCATCTTGATGTACTACTACGAATTAAGAAAACATATTCGTTTTAGTGAAGTCCCTCCCAAGATTCTGGAATGGATCATTGAACAACTGCAAGGAGATAAAGGATGAAAACGATTTCCTGGATTTTACAGAAACTAGATGATATTTTCACGACGAGAAGACAAAAATTCTTTTCAAGAAGTTTTTAAAAATTGGCTCACAGACTAAATTCTCAATTTTTTGTTCATGCAAGATCGGATCAGCAACTACCTTCGCCTACGTTGTTCATCTCAAGTTCGATGATTGTGACGAAAAAGTATTTCCTTTTCAAAGAGAGAAGCCTTATCCCTGCACGAAAATTAAATTCTAATATATCTTGACCTCGTATGACAAAATGCGTCCTTTTGTTGAGATAAGAAATTCGAAATCCTTCGTAAAACTCATTAGATAAATTAAGAGTGCATTGCTTCGATGCGTCTCTGTTTTGTTTTTCACAATAGCGAAAAGTACACACCTCAACCTTCTTTCTACCAACAATTCTTGTACAACGATATCGACTGTTCTTCGTTGTTGTCCCAAATCGATAAAAATGCTTTAGTTGCTGTTTTCTTTAAAACTTCTTAGATATTTTTAGTTTCCATTCGACCATTGACACTCTGCCGAGATTCGTTTCTCTTAGCTCAACTTTTTGCACAGACATATCGTTCGACGAGAATCAATTCTACTAACAGCTCTTCGCTTTATCTCACTCGACTTATTTTTAAGTGTGAACACTGTCGATTTTCTGTTGCCTATACAGAAAAATCAAACCCGTTTGAATTTAACTATTTTAGTAGCGGTATGTTTTCATAGACAATGTTCAGTTGCAATCGGACAATGAGTTGTGAATTGTTCATCTGAAAGACTGCGACATTTAGTTGAAAACTACTTCAGAAATTGAACATGTTCTCATAGACACGAGCTAAGGGGAGGAATTACTTCGCTAGTTGGGATAGCTGATAAGAACTATGATAAGTCACGCTGAGATAGTCAAACCGGGATGTTGAACAGATTGAATTCTAAGGAAGAAAATTGTTGAATACGTACAATTCGGTTGTAAAATGAATCTTGGCGATTGTTGTGAAAAGAAAAGTGGTGTTGTCGTTCTTGATTGTGGTGCCGAATAATATCCATGATGTATTGTTGAGTTGTTTGTTGTCAATGGAATAACTGATGGCTGTGAATGAATTCTATCGAAACTAAGCGTTGTTTGAGCATTGTGTTCTTGTCTTCCTTTTTGCGATAAATGTCTCGAACAGAGACCGCGTCTTTGAGATTCCCTTGGACAACCATCTTTTGAACAAAGCCGACGCCATTGCTTCCCATTGAACTTTTTTCTTATTTGCGATTGTGTCGATGTCATCACATCACCTTTACGATAAATTATTTGATTATAAACCGTGGTTGGAATATCATTTGAATTATTATTATTATTATTATTATTAATTGAAAAATTCGTATTTATTGTTGATGTTGTTTCTTTAATAAGACAATCACTCATTGTTACTTTATTGTTTGATTCATTTAAATTGATATTTGTTGATTGTAAACTATCGTTGGATGATACTGATGATTCGCGTGGAGATGGACTTCCAGAGCAGCCTTGAAAATTGTGAAATAATAACAACAATTATTATCATCATCGTTTCTCTATGAAGTTCAACTTTTATATCATTCGAACATTGAACTTATGTGAATTCAGTTTCGTAATCATCGACTGCAATTTATTTCTCTTCACTTTCGATCCTTCTACTTATCATTCTATGAACAGAGACACTATCTTCTTCAATTAGAAACACAAATATGTTTATCTCATTCGACTTTAAAGAATAAGTTGCCTCGCTATCGCCGTCTCACATCGAATATTTTGCTTTTCTAATTAAGTCTCTCATTCTTTTTCTGACTATTTACGAGTATCTATTGAATGAATACTTCTCATTCGGTGTGAATAGATTCAATTTGCGATGAAAAATGTTAAACCTTCGTCGCCCCATTGAAAATAAACAGAAGGAACATAAAGCAAAGACTCCTTGTCTCCTTAGAGAAGTCTCTCGAAAGACAATAATCCGATTAGAAGTATTGTTTCATGCTTAACTCGCACCTTAGTCTTATGGAGTTCAAATGAAAACAATAACAAAACCATTCGGATAATTTTTCACAATTTAAACAAAAACAACGACTTGATTTTTATTGACGAAGCGAAAATTAAAATGATTTTAATGAATAGATCAACTTTTCGGATATTTAATTGAATCAAGTTGAAATCAATTAATAAATCGAGCTTTCGATTCCCGTCTGAATTCAGACTAAACAAATTAATGAGAATGCTCGAGAAAATTTTTTCCTCTTAGCTTATTCTTGCATAGTTATTGCATTCTTCCGCTATTTATTTATCATAATGGCGTGATGCATTCGAGAAACACCACGGAGAACGCACTTTCCACTTTTGACTTTGAACTTTGCTTTGAGAAATGTCTTAGCAAGAAGAATATTAATAGGGACATTTTTCCATGTTATTATTATTATTTCTAAGTTACGAATGGCAAGTCAACAACGAGAACAGAATACGCTCAACGACCCTTCGAATCATTCAATGGAAAATGAACAAGTCTTCGGTCTCAGCAAAACATCTTTGGTGAATAATCCAAATTTCGGAAGTGATTCTTTCGCAATATTTCAACGGGAAAGTGACGTCATTGTTCGTTACGTCAAAACCTACAGAAAGATAGACGAAGAAAAACGTTGTGTTTTCTCTGCAAATATTTTAGAGGTCATCGAATATTCGATGACATTTCCAATGGTCAACAGAAAACATCTAAGATCTCAATTGAGACAAAGAGCATATTCACGACAACAAACGATTGTCAATTAGTACGAGAGAGAGTCAAACGGGCTTTCTAATTCACGTAGAAATAATTGAAATGAGCATCAAACCTTGCCGATGATTGATATCAGATGTATTATTTGATTTAAATATTGACTTCGCATCGAGTGCAGCGTTCCAATCGACAGGAATTTCTGTTGAAATGAAAATAGCTAAAGACAAGATCAAAACGGAAAAGAAACGAACCATCATGCCACGGTGGTAAAAACAGTCGGATCGATTGTCTTGGCACACACAGAACATCTTGTTGATTATCGAATAAAATGTTGAATTTCGCATCGTTCGTCTTTTCGATAATGATTCCTGATTGATAAACCGAATACTTCGAACTTGCCTCCGAATTTATTTGCTGTCGTCGACATAAAACATGTTTCCCTTCGATTAATTCTCGTATTGGCGGTGCATTGTCAGATAAAATACCAAAAAGATCTTCGAACAAATTGATTTCGATTTGATTTGGAAATAGATTGTCGCTTGTGATTGACGGTGCAACAGTTAAATGGCCAGTTTTCGGTATGTCGATTATTGTTCCCGACACATATTCGTGTACCTGGTGATTCCCTATTCGCACGAGAACTGTGATTGTTTGCCAATCTTGAAAATTGTATTCATTCAATAAATTATTTATCGACGATAGATTATCTTTAAAAGAAGAACATCATGTAGACGTTAAATGGAACATATTCGATTTCAAAATTCACCTTGATTCAATTGTTGCTCTTGGTCAACGTTATGGTGAGCTAGCCAACGTTTTTTCAATGGTTTAGCTTGTGATGATGAGTTATCATTTTGTTGTTGATCGTCATTTGTTGTTATTGTTGAACGTCGACGTTTTTCGATTTGTTGGTTTAACGTTGGCGATGAACGTGAAGCTGCAGATGATCGAGTTAACATTCTAAACAAAAGCAACAACAGAATTAGGAATTCGCTGATCAGCTCGATAGTTCGCCTCGTTTTCGTTGCAACTTACATTTAAACAAAATAATCATATTGCAAATTCAAGTCCAATTAAAAAACACACCGGATTTGTAAAAATAAACTAGAAAAAGATGTCTTTATGTTTTGTTTCTGTGTAGATGGATGGAATGCACAGATTTTTTCCTCCTTTTGTCAGTGATCAGACGAAAAAACAACAACAACACTTAATAATCAATAGATATATATATCATCTAAAAATAAATACATGTTTATTCTGCGACCATGAATAAATAAATAAATATGTCACAGAGAAAAGGTGTCAAACCTTTAATCTTTTTTTTCGTTAATTATCTTTCTTTTAAGTAAAGCAACAATAACAACAACAATCTTGTGTACGACGTCACAAATAAACACACATAGATATACGTACATACATTTATATGCATATATATATATATATATATATGCGTGTGTGCGTTATGTTGTGTTGTGTTGTGTGCGTGTACAGAAGCATTATTTGACAGATTTCTAGATGGCGTTCTTCTACGAACATTTATTAATGCTGAGCAAAGTTCTTTTCAACTTTGGTCTCGACATATTTCATGAAAAGAACGACGCTGAGAAAAAGAAACGAAACGAAATTTAAACTACAGAACATGATTGTTACGAAAGAAACTGGTCAATAGGCTGTTCGCGTGAACTTAACAATAGACGAATACTATGAATGACCTCAGTCTTGCTCTTTTCTTATCGATCAACGGAAAAATGTTTTCATATTCAACCTTACAAAAATCGACCGTATCACTAAATGATCGATAGAAAAATAAGTCGAAGATTTCTTTTTTCACGTTTCTCAACTCACACAGACGACGAAAAAGAAAGAGAAAGAAGTAAGGTAAGTAAATATCGGATAATATCTCATCGTGTGTCGACCGAAAACGGAAAAAAATGAGAAAGAAATGAATATTTATCAAGCGAGTTTTTTTTTCGTGATGTTTGTTCGTCTTTTTTCCTTCGTCTTCTAGAAATTACGAAGTTGAATTGTTATTTGTTTTCCTTCGTCATTTTCTCATCATGGAACTTAAATAGTGGAGCATGTTCATTCATTTATTCGTGTCACTTCTGTTGAAATCGGATTGATTACATTTCAATTAAAAATGACGCACTAAAACAAGATTCGCAAATGCTATGCCAAACAAGAATTCTAAGTCAAACAATTTCTTTCGCCGGTCAACAATAACGTTGGGCAAAGAATTGACACCACCACTTTTCCTTCAATTTGCCATCAAATGCAAAAACTAAAACAAAGAATTCCAACTTCGACGTTTCTCCTCTTTTTTCTTCACCTCATAAATCATTTAACGTACAAATTTCTTTCTCTTTTTTCTTCTTACTTTAAACAAATCTCTTTAGTCTAATAATTTTTCTTCAAGCTTATGAGTAAACACCTTTTCTTTCTTCTTTCTCTTTATTACACAGACTAAATAACTAACGTTCTTTTGATCATTCATATAAATAGAAACTCTATTTACTTATCTTGCATTTAGAATAGAAACATATACTCGATGCGCATATCATAATATTGCTTCCCATTTTCTAATTTTCTCTTTTTCAATAATAATGTTTGAGCGAAGCACGTTCATTCGTTGAGTTAATTGTATTCATTCGTGCATACGATTCGATTATGAATAAATAAATGAAAATTAACTATTCTCATTGAAACTTTCATCAAGCTAGATAAGAGAGGGAGAACGAGAATGAGAACCCTCGGGCAAATAATATCGCACCTGATTATGAACAACGGGCAGCAAAGAAAAATATCTGAGAAGAGAAAGAGTAGACAATAAAAGAGATGATATACATGCGCTCATTTGACAGTTTGGATATAAGAAACAAGTATATGTGCAGAACTAGGACTGAGTCAACAAAACATTGACAAGGATCATCCATTAGACAAACATTTATGATCTACTTGTATACACGTGCAATTTGGACCTTTCTTAACAAATTATTATTAAGTTGCGCCTTCCTTCGAATTCAACGTCGAGAACTTTATTGGCCAAGTCGACTAGTCTCAATGGAGAATCCATATTAATAAGGATAGAAATAAGAAATCGAACGCGACAAAAGTGTAACGATTTAGTCAGAAAACAAAATAAGGAGATTAAACTTGAAATGAAAATGATTTCCCCATATTTAATCGACTTATTCTTATCGATGATATTAAATAAGCTAAGATTGAACATCGATGAGTGTTCGTGTTTTAGAAAACATCTAAATCATGCTTCCTTTAAAGCAAATCAAAAACTTAATAAGCGCTATTCTCTCTCTCCAATAGTAAAAGTGTTTTTTGTTAATTTAAAAATCAAACAAAAATCTTCTTTTCTTTCCCCTTTTTCTCGATTAGATAAATCAGGCATAAATGAATCGTTCGAAAGAATTTTCTTTTTTTTTGGTTAAACGAACGTACTTACATCAACACTCAGCACGAGTAAAATTAATGCACTCTCGTTTCCTCTCTATATTTTCTTTTGCGAGCACTTTTAAAACTCAAGTAACAGCCGCTCCCATCACCCATATGTGACTCTATACTCATGCCTTTTACATACATCAATGGGTGTGGAAAACGGAAATCGATTTATGTGACAATTGTCCTTTTCCAATCTTTAACTATATTTACAACATATGAATTATTTTGTCCAACTGGCTTTTCCCAACGGATTCACAATGAATCTCGAATCTTATCTTTACTTAGAAGATTTCATCATTAACAAGTTGATATCAAATCGAAGGAGAAAGGAGAATTTTTCTTTACTTCTTCTTCTTCTTCTTCGTCTCCATCTTCTCTCAGTTGAATTATTTCCATTGACTAAGTAACACAAGCAAATACTTTCTTCTATGTGTTCTAAGAAAATATAAAGAAAAAGGAATAATCTTACTTGTAAAACACAAAAAGAAATGCTTGATCATAATAATAAATGTTGTTATAATGAGTCTTAGCCGACACCTGCACTTTGTCTTGCTCTATGCGCGTCCTAATCAAATCGATGGTCTAGTTGAAATAAAGGAGAAACAGACACGACGTGTTTCGTTTGTCAAGAGAGACAGATAATAGATAATACGTGACTTGAATAGACCAGTTAAAAAGAGACGAGACAAACACGCATGCGTTTCCTTTTATTTCCTCAGTCGTTTCAAAATCTTATTCTTTTATTTACGGAAAATTCGCTGAAAAATAAACTTTGCTGACCTTTCCTTGATGCATATCTTTGGCCAGTAAAACAAGAAGAATCGATTCTCGAAAATTCCTTCGTTCTATTCATGGTGCGAAAGATTTCTCTTTCCATTCTTTCGTTGATCTGCCATCATGGAAATATCCAACAACTAATTAGTTGCTCGACATGCAAACAAGATCAGTAAGTGAACAGAATTCAATCTATTTCAACAGTTTATTGTTGATATTTTCCTAACGTCGGAAATCGAAAACTTATTCTTACCTTGATTCTCTTCTCATGTCTCAATATACTGACTATTGATGATGATGTGAGACATGCCAGTCTCGTTTACTATTAATAGGCACTGTGCGCGTTTTATTCATTCATTCATTCATTTCATCTCATCTCGGCAAGAGCACGACAGGCATCCATCTCGCTTTTTTTCTCGTTTCTATATATTCTATTCGATTCCCTATGTGTAAATGCAAAAGGAGAGAGAGGTAAAAATAGCTCTTTCTCTCATTTTCTCTCTCTCTCTCTCTCTCTCTCACGCACTCTTGCCCTCCATCTTTCTGTCTTTTATTTCTTCACGGCAAAAACTGTTGATGATCAACAATGAACTATTTCCCTGATCATCGATCCATTGGACAACATCATTGAATGAAAGAAGAAAAAAACGACAGGTTCTAATCACAAATCATTCTTCTCTCATCAGACGCACACTTTTCTTTTTTATTCTTTTTCTTTTTTTTCTTCTTGTCTGTCTTTTTACCCGTTTGTAAATGTGAATATATATTCTGTGTGTATACATTTCAAGTTGCATGCGAACATTTTCATTATGGATAAAAAAAAGAAAAAGAAAAGGATGCCGGAAAGGGAATATCACTAACGAGAAGGCGAGGAGATGCGTGAGCGTACATATACAGGAAAATGCTTGTCTCTCGACGAGCGAAACGATAGTCAGATAGCGATAAGAGAGAAGAGCTCGATTTCCGCAATTACAATTATGATTCGCATTGATTTCATCATCTTCTGGGAGGTAAACAAGTCTCTTGCTCTCTTGATGGAAAACGCCTTTTCTATATGGGATTCATCGTCGTCGTTTTTCTTTCATTGTTCTTGTTTTCATTTTCTGTTTCTGTTTCTTAATTAAACAAATACTTGATCAACAATAATTGAAGAAATAATATTTTCTTAGTTATAGATAAATGTCAAGTTACAATCACTGACAAATATTTCTACATTGCTTTATATCAGACTTGAGAGATTTTTTGTTTCTCTTATATTTGATTGTCGTCGAAGAGAACAGTTTGGTTATGTTTGTCGATTGATATGATCAAGTATCGAACACCTGAGACAACAACGATGGAATTCACATTCATTCATAACAAATAGTTATGACTGTGGATTTATTCTTCATTCTTCATTGAATGTAACATTAGGGAAATAAGTTTCCGTCTAACATTAAATGTCAAAAAATAGACAAGTGCAGAATAAGCAACTGCCAATCAAGCAACTCATCAACAAACAGAACGAGATAGTAAAAAGGAAATTTGCTTTCTTTCGGTTCGAGACAAATCTGGCTTGAGGCCAATCATTATCAATGAAATATAAAAAAAAGTTAGCTTATCAAATAAAACTCATTTCTATTATATGAATAACTCTTGGAAAATAAAAATGCTTCCTGATTGAACTAATTATATTCTCAAGTGCGAACACAAACATCAACTAGATCATAAAAAATAAAATAGAATTCGCTATTAAAACTGTTTCGTCCATTCTTGTCTGACGTTAACTTACTCAGCAGAATAGTAGCAAACATATCTGGCTCGATTCTGATTTTCAGTTTTTGCCTAAAAATTCTAATTGTCTAGAAGAGAAATGTTTTTTCTTCTCTCCGTCCTCTTTTGTCTTATCTTGTCACCCATGAAAATTCCCAACTAAAAAGGAAAAAGAAAAATGCCAAGCGGAAGTTATTAGATTTTCACTAACCTGATGATGAATAAAGAATAAATAGTTATAGACATTGTCTTTTGACGTCACTCCATTGTCTTATTGATTAACATAGAAATCAAACCCGAGATTTTTTCCTTCTCGAATAATGATGAATATAATAAAGTGAGCAGACATTAGCACACATGTACACGTATAAATAGCACGTAGAATTGATCTGTCCGAAAAAATTCTGCTTCGAGAAACGAGAAGAGAAGAAAAATCCATTGGGAACGATCTTATTCTATGATGTGTGATGGTCGATCGTTATTCATATTAAGAAAAGATCTATGAGCAATCTTTGTTGTGCGTGTGTTTGTGTTTGGAATGATTCGATCATGATCATGATGTCATTAATGTCACTAAATGGAGAAGATGATCCATCGTGCGAGACGTTTAAATGGCCAAATAAAATATCGATAATCATCGATCTATCGGCCATTTAGAGGAGAAAGAAAAGTTAAAAAGAATTTCTTTCCAACAGTGAACATTCATCAACTTGAAAACAATAACGATGATGATGACATCCAAACGAGAATGGAAGAAAAGAAAATATAGAGACTCTATGTTGTCTACCATAGCTCTCTCAACATGCATTTTGACAGACCTCCGATTATTTTCTTTTCTGTTTATTTCATCATTGGATTTTTTCCTTCTATTCGATTTCTATGTAGATCTGTCGAATACGTTTCAAAATTAAATATGGAACGCGAATAATGCCTGTCATTTTGCATATACATACTCATCCGTTTATTAATTCAAAAGAACAGACAGCGACATCTTTTCTTTTCATGGTTTCTTTTTCTGTTTAAAATGAAAATATTCAAAAAAAAAAGGATTAGGGAAAACTTAAGATTTCTAATCAACTTTTGCATTTTTTTCTGCTAATGTTTCTAGTCCAAAGTAAAAGTCTTATTTAATGATAGAATATGAATTCGAGGCTAGGAACGAATAGTAGATGTAATTACATATTATATTGAATAATAAATAAGAGTTTTCTTAAGTAGCATAAGCAATTTTTCTTTTCTTGTTATAATTGTTTGATGAAAACTAGGCTTAAAACCTCTCGATGGAGAACTAGAAAAGTGCATGATGACCCTTTTTCTTTGCACAAGCAACTAATGCATAAATACTTAACGATATTGACGTTCAGCTGAAGTTTTCTCTGAAATATAAATACGTATCAAGTATAGAGTTACTAATTATTCAAGTAATTTGCTCATTGAAAAAAGCCAGATTCGTTGAAAACATCAAGATAAAATCAATTTGTATATCTTATATAAACATATGCACAATTCATTTGATCGTCAATCTTAGTTAGAATTCTAAAAATATCCAACAGTATCTCAATATGATTATGATCAATATCAACCATTGATTTGACCTTATACGATCAAATCTCTTTTGTCTTCTTGCATTTGTTTTATAATATAATTATGTAGTCGAAATACTCATTATGGATATTCGATTCATCGCGCAAACAGACTGAGAACGACAATTAGGAAAATAGGGAGATCAATGAAACGACAACGAATCATTTTGACAAACGACAAGTATTTCAACTCTATTCTGCTTACCATGAATACGCAAAACACACTAATCAATCGTAACGTTCTTCAAATCTGCATCAGAAACTACTGCTTCTCTCGTTCATTGTAAAACTAGAATAGATGGTCGGCTATCAAACAATTTTGAAGTGTTCCGCCGAATCTTAAACATCATAGTGAGAAAAATCCTTGATTCTGTCAACTCTTTGCGGAGAGAAAAAAATCATTTCGATGTCTCTCTTAGTGTCATTATCAACAAGAGGAGAAAATCTTTTGAAAGAAGAATGAAAAAAACTTGAGTATCATTGAGCACAAAACAAGCTATGAAATAGGAAAGAGAAAGGGCTTTTTCTTCTTCTTTAGAGATGAATTCAACTGCTTTTAAATAAACTTTCTCTCGAATTCTTTGATTAAATATTAAACTGTCGATTTATTTTCTCAGCGGGTAGTCAAATATTTAACACAGTAGGCTTGCCGTTTATTCACACAGTCTTATGCGAGAGAAAGTCAATTCCCAACTAAGAAAAAAGGAGAAGAACGAAAAGAAAACGAGAATAATTAAAACATCGTTGGAAAGAAAATGTCTTGTGTTCAGTGTTTTATTTCACAGTTGAGTGTTGATGATCGATGGCATAAAATTGATTTAGTTTAATTTCGATCAAAATCTCTCGATCGTTTTAAGATGAAAGAAAATATTTTTCTTTGTCATATAAAATAACTGGAATTGATTCATGAAAAACGTTTCATTTCTCTAGTGACATAAGATAAACAACGAGGGCGTGCATCTCATGACAGAAACAACTTACCCGTCTTCTATTGGATCGACTAATTGTGGGAACCATATAACTAAGAGCAATGACGACCTATGATAAACTACATGGAAATATGACAAGAAATGAGGTTGCATGTTCGTTTTTTTCTTCTTTCGCTTGTCAATCCAATTCTTCTGGCGAATCCATCGATCGTTGTCGAAGTCAATTTAATATAACTAACATGGAGAACTCAGAACATTCTTTGTCTCTTCTCTAAAGACATCCGATTGGCAATATGTTACGACAACGATATACAACGCGAACAAGCGGACATATACATATACGTGCTTTTAGCTTTGTGTACAGAGAAAAGAAGTATGTTGCAATACAACGATACACATGTATGAATACATATAAAAGAAAGACGAATGAATAGTAGAGTACGCACATCCTGCAAGCATGATTGCTTTTTCACTTTTCTGTTAGTGTAGTCTATGCGCACAACACACCTCTTGTCTTCTACATCAAACAAGGCGAATGTATATATATATATATATATATGGATGTATAGTATGTATATGCTATTGGTAGTATTTTCCCTATATATCCATATGCATATATATATACATAAAGAGAGAGAGAAACATATGCATGCATCAACTCAACATCGCCTCGGTTCGTCGCCAAGTAGGTCGTGAAAATATGATAGAGCCAATTAGATCGACGCAGCATCACTCTTTCTTTTCTCGAATGATTGCAGTCAAATGCGTATCTGTTTGGCCGAAGAGAAGAAGAGTTTTCATATGGCGTCAGGAAAATGACAGTAATGAAGGGAAAAGGTGCGGAAAACAAAGAAATGCATGAATAAGAGATATACGTCTGCATTCGCCTCTAGCCTGCACAACATCCGGTAAAGAGAAACTGAGATAGAAAGCTGTTGCTCAACATAAAAATCAATGATAAATTAGAAGTAACATGATCGAATGGAATAGTCTCCAGTTCGAACAACATGAAATAGCTGAAAGATGACAGGAGCTTTTTTCCAGAACTTGTCTTACCTTGATGATGGAACTCCATCGAAAACGCTCTGTCATCGTTGTAATGATTGAAAAACAAAATGACCCCTCTTCTTTCTTAATATAACAACTGACGTATGCTTTTATTGATATACAATTGACAAATAAAAAAGGAAAGACTGATCAAATAATTGACATTATTCATGAGTCTTTTCTTTTTCTTCGAGAATTGACGAACAATTATGATGTAAAGAAAAGAATTTTTGCCTTTATTTGACGAATCTTTGATTTATTAACATCCATCAAAGTGTATTTTCTTTTATTTATCGATTGAATTTGATTTCTTTTCTATCATAGTTAACATTCAAAGCACAAATAGTGTTATTGTGTCACGTTTATTTGTCTCGATGCCTTGACAAGATCTTTTTCCTTTCAATATGTTGAATGTTCTATCCGTGTATATGTCCTCTGGGCTTACAAAAGGCATGAGAAAAATCTCTAGGAGAATTTTCTGTATATGTTTATATTAATATGAATATATATATATATACATATATTTGTGTGTGTGTGTGTGTACGTGTGACTCTTTTATTTTCTCGCTGATAATAATCAGAAAATCTAGGAAGAAGAGAACCAAATGATATCATCTACTCTTTTTATCTCTTGGTAATGGCGACAGAAAAATGTCATTGTAAGTGTGAATGAAAGTACACAGAAAAAGATCTACTCTGATAATTTGCACATGTAAAAAGAATAAGTAAAAAAGACGCTGGTCTGGATCTTGTTGTTTCGTCATAACAAGACATAAAGACATCGGCTTCGTCTAATTGATCGGATTAACGATAGTAATGAAGATAATGAAAGAAAAAAATATTGTCTATCTGAGATATTTATTGACCTTCGATCGGTATAAAAAAAGGAATCTTACTGAGAAGATATTTATCGCTGGTGTTGCCCTTTATCACTCTTTCTTCAATTAACCACAATCTTTCTTCCCAGATCAAATATCAGTAATATCATGTTTTTGCTTTAACCAGAATAGACGGACGCTCATCAATAATTCTTTCTTTAAAATGCTGTTTTCTTTTCATTCATTCTATATTAATTTTTAGCCTTTTCATCGATACCCTATTATAAAACAAAAAAGAAAAACCTTTCTGTTTGAAGTAGACCTCCTATTGAGCATAACGAACATCATCCTGAAAGCCTTTTTTAATGAAGTTTGAAAAGAAAGAGAAACTAAATGACATTTAAATCGTTTAATTGACGGTCTCGTTTGAAGAGAAAACCTTTGTAATTTAATCCATCTCCGAGTAGAAAAAGAAACCTTGATTTACTAGAAGTGACTTTGATCTAAATTGATATTCAAAACAGATTTTCATTTTTGTCCCAATCAAAAGAATTTAACTCAGGCGACATTCAAGTCGCTCTCATCCAGTCAAGTTAAATGAGACATAACGGTTTTCTCCCTTAGTTAACTATAGATCCTAATAGGGGTCGAATCAATATCATGAAATCGAATAGAGAAACAACTTACACGAAATAAAATATTTAAGATCTTCATGA
Source organism: Rotaria macrura (assembly GCA_900239685.1). NCBI lineage: Eukaryota > Metazoa > Rotifera > Eurotatoria > Philodinida > Philodinidae > Rotaria > Rotaria macrura. The sequence goes on from OENT01000180.1 coordinate 60,455, forward strand.
AAAGCAGAGACAATAAAACTGAAGGTGTTGCCTGCCGTTGTCATCCCATTTCGTAATCATGACGTTGTGTTGTGCCCTAGTATGTATGCGAACTAAAATTAAGTATACACACATGCACAAAGCCAAATCTTTTTTAATAATGCATAAAGTTTAACTTGTATTATTCATAGAGAGAAAAGAGAGGGAGAGAGAGAGAGAGAGGGGGAAGTGAGAGAAAGAGAAAGGTAAATATCTTACACCACGACATACACACATTTGCCATCCAGCTGTTATAAACGTTGTGTACATCAATGCGACCTGATATGATGCACTAGATTGAGTTCAATGTTCTTGCTTTTACTTTTGTCATGTAAACATATGTTAAGTACCCTGCTCATCGATATAAAAAACGCTTTTCCAAAAATCCGACATGTATTACATTGAAAATAATTCCTATCGATGTTAATTTATAATTCATCGTCAACTGGTTATTATTACTTTTTTCAACGCTTCAAACGAAATCCTAGAACTGATCGTGTCCTCGAAATGAATCTCTACATAAGAAAAAAAAACTAGAAGTCTGTAAGATAAATTAATATTGTCAAAAAAAAAACGGCAATACCAGAAAATTGACAGAGTCTATAGTTAGACTGGATTCGTCGACGTACGTATGTGTGCATGGTAAACAATAGACAAATAAGAAATAAGCAAAAGAAATAGAGCAGAGAATCGAATGTTTGTTCGGTGAGAGAAATATCCTTTAATCGAATATTGGACCTAGAGCAAACACAATTCATCGATATAACGAAGTAATTACTTATTTATCAGAACATTTCTTTTAGCATACAGCCAATGAAGCAGAGTTTCATTTATTCATTGTGTTAGATTAGGATATTATATTCATTTGTACACTTTTTTTATACAAATAGATTTCAAAAGAGGAATGTTTTCTTTAATTATTGCTTCTGTTCGTTTTCATCCTTCCTTCGATAGATTTCGTACTCAGCAAGTTCGTGTTATTGATTCATTTCTCTCGTCATCATGAAAAGCCTTTGAAAAATCAACTCGCTCCACTGAGTGATGTCGTGTCTTTCTCGTTCCTCGCTTTTAAACGTATAAATTCGGGAATGATTTGCTGTCGTCGTCAAGATGTAACATGAGAATAAATAAAGCTGCATAGCCAAGTTAACGACACGGAGGAGAAAAATCGAGAGAGAAACAGAGAGAGTCGCCCTTTAAATGTGAACACAACGAATATTATTTTATTAGATCGATTTAACCACTACTTGGCTGCTTTCAATTATTGATTGACATACACCAAAGAAAAACAGATCAATATCTTTCATTCTCTTTCATTCAATATGTATGTTTTACTGGTTCTACCAAACTACTTACCGTCAAGAGTATGTGTACCATGTAATCGATTCATAGACAAATGATCCGTCCTACTAGCATTCATATCACGCCTTCTTTGCATCAACTTTAACATCAAGGATATTGATCAATATATAATCTCAATATACAATTAATCATCATCTAAATTGACTAAAAATGTTCGAATTCTCGTGAAAATTTTCACCGACTAAATCTGCTCATAATCCTCATAATTAATTCCTTGATAAGAATATAGAATTGCATAAAAACTCTGACGAATTATTTAATGACATTATTTAAGGGACGAGAGAAGAAGAAAAGCATACACATCATGACGGACAACATATTAAACGATTTCTCTGATCAACAGGTACAATCTGAGCACAACAATTAAGTGAAACAGAAAAATAAAGAAAGAAAATAGGAGGATTGGCTGCGTGCATGTTGCTCGAACAAGGAAAAACTAGATAGTATTCATTATTTTCTTTTCATATTCTCGTAAATTAAAATAATTTATTGGATTTTTCCGATATTAAGAGACCGGCTTGAAGAATGAAATGGACAAATCAACCAACGATTTTCATTCGGATAAATAAAATGATTGTCAAATCAAGTGAATATATATGTGCATCACTGATAATCCTAATCCTAACGATAGTTGCGATACATTGGATTTTCAACAGTAAGTGGTATTGCTGTCGTCGCTTGATCATTAGTTCTACCAGGAATATTTGTATAAACGCCATTCGCCATACCAGCAAATGGATCACTTGATTGATAATTTCCAGTTGTATTATCTGCTACTGTCGAGCCATAAGATGGAAATCGATCATTATCATTCCCTATAGTATTTTATTGAAACGTTCTAGGTTTTTTTATATCGAACAGTCAAAGTAGAATCTATTATTTTCATACGTTTATTTGTTTCATTAGCAGACCATGTTGACGTATCATTAGTAGTCGACGGTGATGGTGGTGGAGGTTCAGCCCATGGTTGTTTTTCACCTGATGCAAACATTCCATAAAAAATGACACCACCGAAGTGAATCAATGAGGCTATGAGAAAAACATGGGCCCATTCATCGCGTTGCTATCAGACAAAAAAGAAAACATCGATAATCAAGTCATTTTGAAAGAATACAATCCATTGAGACATACTCCTTGTTTGGTTAAAAATTCAACAGCAACAGGACATAACATCCCAGCTAATGTACCAACGCCATTCGAAATTCCCATAAGAATACTTGCATAACGTGGTGCTATATCGAGATGATTGACATTGAATCCTAATCAAGTCAAAGTAATGGGTTCTTATTATAATGATGGACGTTTATTGTTTTCCGAAAAATAAATTACCTGAAATAGCAAAGCCACTAAACCCAACGGCAACAGTCAATGCTCCAATAGCTAAGCGAGGATTTTTAGCATAAGCAACAAGAAGAAGGAAAACAGCTTCCATGCCGAAACCGCCACAATTCATCATTTTACGAACAGTTGTTGTTGATAAATAATTTTTTCGTAGATAATCAGCTAATTTGCCAGCAAAGGGTACGATGCATGACATCGTCAAATGTGGTAATGCTGCCAAAAATGGATCCTAATAAATATTTGTTCATTGATAGAAAACAGAGAAGAAGAATAGAAACGAACTTTGCCAACGTTATAATCGAGTGCTTCCCGAAAATATTCAGCTTGGGAATTAATTAACAAATAAAATGACCATGAACGACAAAAATTGGCCACAATAATTGCCCACACAGGCATTGATGTAAAAAATGAACGCCATGGAGGTTTGACCCATGTCTAATTTATTAATTTAACTTATGTTATGTAGTTTTTGATTTTAACTCATTTATATTTTACTTTATTCGCAATTGAACTCGATTCTCCGATACTTTCTTCAATATAAATTCGTTCACTTTCACTTATGTCTGGATGAATTGCAGGCCGTTCATACGAAAAATGCCACCAATAGACAGACCATATCATGCCGACTATGCCTATTTTTAGTTTATGATTTTTCTTAAATATTAATCGAATTCCAATGAGAAAACGTACCGTAAAAGTAAAAGGCGATTTGCCAATTTAAATACTCGGTTAACATTCCCGATAAAGGAATTCCGAGAACGGCACCCGCATAGGAGCCTTAAGATGAAATGAATAAACGAATTGTTTTATTGAGAATAGGATTTTATTTACCCGTAAATGATATCGTCGCCAATGTACTTCGTTCCAACGGAGGAGCCCACCAACGCCAAATGCCATGCGCTGCTGGATAAGTTACACCCTTGAAGAAAATTGAGTTAAACAACAAATAAAACTGTACGTCAACTTAAGGGATTGATTTACTTCGACAAGACCTTGTAAAATTCGAAGAATCATCACGAATCCATAATGAATTTTAGCAGCGAATGGAATAAAAAGATTTAGAAACGACGATATTCCAAGTGCAAAACCAAATACACTAAGGAAGTACAAATAAGCCAATAAAAATAGAGATTAGAAATGAGTATGGCTCACTGATTAGCCGGAAATTTAGCTGCTAAATATCCTCCAGGTACTTGAGTAACAAGATAACCCCAAAAGAAAGAACTATCAACAATACCAATTATTCCAGGTGTCCAATCGAACTGAGCAAGCTAGTTTTAAATTAAAATCATTTCTCAATTATGCTCAAAACAAAAACAAACGACGCAATCGATTTTACTTTGATTAACTTGATTGTACCATTAGGCAATTTTTCTGTTTCATTATGTGTCATAGCAACGACGCTAACGCCCATATTACATCGTATACCAAACGATATGAGAAAACCTAATGAACTGAGAAATGCTGTTTTATATCGTATAGGCATTGTTTTGATTGAATTAACAAATGGAATACGGGAATAGCCGTATGATCCATAGTTTGATGACGCGGCTGGAATCGTTTTTACACGTTGACGCTGAGCAGCATCGCCATCTTCGACTAACTCGGCATAATCTGTTTGTTGTTCGCGACTGCTACGTTGAAATAACCTTCGAAAACGAAAAGATGTTCTTAGAATTTATCTTAATTTAAAGTAGAACTTTGTCGCTTTAACTTTTTCGTCTTGTTGCATTTCGCCGTTCTTTCTTTTATAATTAAGATGATCGTTCGGCGTTGCTTCACAAGGCATTCTTATTGATACTCTTTCGTCTTTTATTGTCTCTTGAGATGTTATGAAAATAGACAAATCTATTCTTTTTATTGTTCATAACTGTCACATGGAACTATCCCTTTCATTGCCTCAGTTCTTTTTACATTGATTAGTTTTCAAGTATCTCCATTCGTTGTCTATTTGACTACCGAGAAAAGAATAATGATTTACTTCATCTGTCAAAAGAAAAGAAAACAACAGTGAATTGTCATTGTATTGGTTACTGTAACATTTACACTTTCCGGACATTTATATTGAACTTCAAAGGTTTTCTCTTCAATAGTAGAGAAAAACGTTTTCATTCATACCTGACGTATCTTAAATGGGAGAAGTAGAAGACAAAAACACAGACGACGAATTCTTATAATTAGTCAAACGTCTTACACTTGTTCAAATAAAAGAAAACCAATAACTCAAAAGTTGCGGCTCATTATTTTATTTTCGTTGATTACTTCTCATCCTAAAATCTTATTGAGTCAGACAAGATCGGAGCATTCTTATGCGGAATAAGAATTCCAGTGTATTATTGAAACGTTTCTACGTCCACCTTAGCTAAAAGGCTACTTGATGAGTTTGTTCGCGTTTGGTAACGAAACAATGTCGCTCAGCAATGGAAGTTGATTTTGAGATAATTAGCAGACAAGATTTTTAGATGATCGTGTCGGATTTAATCTAACATACTATCGAAATGTCTCGTCGACTTTTTATCAATATTAATTATGTGTGACAGATTTCGAACATAGAACTAATGATCACTTTAGTCAATATCTAGGGCTTCTATTTATAAACTTATCAGAATAATAAACTTTCCATCGATAAACTGTTGACTTCAATCTCAGACTGACTGATTCGAGTAAATCGCTTCACACTGTTTTGTCTAATTCTTATTTAAAACGCAATAAGGCTTAGCGAAGCATAGTTGTTCTCATTGAATATTCTAGGCAAAGTTCTTGAATATCCTCGGAAAAAAGAAAATCCTTTTTATGATTTATTTATCCAAAGGTAAACATAAACGTAGGAAATAAATATCATCGTTTTTCTCAAAGCATGAGACACAAAACTCAGCCGAATACATTTTCCCGTATCATTTTATAGAAATAAATCTATTAGAATGAAACGCAAAACCTTATTCTGCCAGAAATTTCTTCGATGAAATTCAACGACATATCTGATGAGAAGAAGCTTATTTTGTATCAGCTTTCCAATGTGAATGGATTCGACAAAATGATTTGTTGTAAAAAAGTTTGTTTGTCGCATGAAGTTATTCATTTCCACGTAAAACTTCACCAAGGTGATTCTAACTCAATTAGAATAAGATGATCAGACTTAGAAGTATCGAATGATGTTGATTAGAAAAATTTTAAGTAAGAATAAAACCGACAAGACACTTGGTGATAAAAAGATAAATTATTTCATGTTTCATGTGTCTGTGTACTTTTCATGCTTATTGATTTCCCACATGAAATGAAATGAGTAGTTTTTCTTTTTCTTTTTCTCATTGTTAATATGTCATAAATGTGTTTCTTTTTTAGAAAAATCATTCATTTACAAACGGAAATACAAAAGCCTATTGAATTTTTGTTTCATTTTCTAGTTCGAATCATCTTCGCGCTCATTTCCTTGATGATCACATTTAAGTTAGTAAGTTTGAACCTCGTAACATCACTTGCCCATCAAGTACTAGATGGTCATCAACAAAACAATCTTAGAATAGAACAAAAACCGATACAAACACACATTCATTCTCTATGCATTATTTATATACAGCGTTACGTACATGATCGGTCCATCATTTTTCACTAGATCGATAATCTTACTCACTGGATCATATTCATATAGAACACTGTTGATAGATTTCCCATTATTTTTCTTGCTTTTGTTTTTAATTAACCATTGTTGCTATATTTGCTGTCGTCCTCATTTACAGAATTTGAGCAGACCAAGCCTTTTTCCTTTTTCCTTTTTCTATTTTTTATACTTCTCCTATGTTATTCTTTTGGAAACACGTAAAAAGTGCGCGAGAGAAAGACGGAAAGAAAAGGGATGTAATCCGAAACACGCCGAGAGAGAGAGAGAGAGAGAGAGAGAGAATGAGCTGGTATTGTTTTGAAATATTCTATTTTATTAAAGAAGAATTGATGATGATGGAAGTCTGGGTGAAGAAAAGATGACAAAACCCATAGTTAATTTGTCGACTGACATAAGCATTCTGAGTATTGGAGTGTATCGTCATCATCATCACCATGACGGGTAAAGGAGCCTCGAATATTGATATTATCATTTTTAAAACAATACTTAAGCAAGCAGAAAAAGACCCTTGAGAAATATAAAGAAAGAATGACTGGTTGAAAAATAATGAAAATTCAATGGGTCCGGAAATAGACGGTGGTTTTTTAATGAGCGATGAAAACCTTAAAAGATAGACAAGTGCTCATGTTTTTTTTGACTTACTAAAGAAACTAGTAAAACTTATGTTAAAAAGAAAAAAATGCATTAAAATTGTTCAGTGTTTGACAAATGATTAATAATAAATAAATAAATAAAATCTGATGACTGGAAAAAAAATATTGTCTGAGAAAATAGAAATGAAACTTGAACTAATTAATTAACATTTTTCTTACCCCATGAATTTGTCCATGAAATTTTGCGTTGTTGCCCTTACAACGTTGAACAATTGCGATGTCAATTCCATTGTGATTCGTCGTTGATAATGATCAATCACTTAGATTTAATTCATGTTTCACACACACGTGCGTGTTCTTGGTCTCGTTCAATATTGATTATGGTGAAACAAGTAAAAGCGAGATGATGATGAACGAGAAAGTAACGTTTTTTTTTTAATAATAATGTGTTCATGCAGCCTGAGGAAAACGGTTCGCGTTGGCGGGCAGTATAGTATATAGGAGAGAGAAAAGGAATTTCTAACTAATTGATTTCGTCGAGTGACTTATACGTGTACGTCTTGTAGTTTATATAAATAATGAAGTCTTGGAGTTGTACCGCCTCTGAAACAGAACATCATCAAAAACGACAAGTCTAGAGAACAGGTGACATTAAGCTTAATCTTTATATAAAGCTCAGCGCATGTAATTAACACTTAAAAAAGCTCACAGTCGAATCTGCTTCGCCCAGGAAATTATCGAACAATGTTCTCTCCTTTAGGTCATAAATGCAAGCCAACTTTTTCTCTCATCGGATTTTTCTGAAAACAGGAAGAAATCCACCAATGAGCATCAACCGACTTTTGTTTCGCACGTCTATTAATCAATCATGGCAACATGCGGAAAGTCAAGCGACCGAAACAGAGCATCTCTACTAGAACATGATAGAGATCGATTCGTCATTCGCTTTACTTCATTTCGATTTTCAAGAGAAAAACAACGTCGAGAAAAATCTCATAGTCATTACACAAAGAAAGCGAAACTATTCAATTGTCAGTGTCAGTGAAAACATTTTCAACAGACAGTCGATTTATTGAACAAGGGTTTCTATCACGATTTCGCTTCTTCATTAGTTTAATACGCGATGGTACTATTCATCTCGCAGCATTTCATGTTTATATTTATAGTGAAAATTTTTAATTGGAAATTCTAAAATCGATAGTTGATTTCAATATGACTTTACAAAATAGTTATAAATAGTAACAAAATAAAAAGATTTTGCCCGATGAAAGTAATCCGAACATTATCGAAACTCTTCTGCTTAGTCTTAGTTAGTTTTCGAGTTTCAAATCTTTCTTTTCTCTCGGCAAATACATCGGTTAGCCATTGAATTTAATACGGATCTCACTGTGATGATTTCCGTGTACAAGGATTGTCGAATGAAACGCCAACAACAGAAACAGCTGTCTTTCAATAGATTAAATGATTAGATAGTACTCACATTGAATGACGAAATCTCACGTTATAAAGGTAATTTAAGGAAAGATTTATTAAAATAAAATTTCTTTTGACTAAAGTTCTATTGTCATCATTTGTCAATGGTGAAATATTCACTGAACGAACTTCCCCCTAGTCTTTTTTTCTTCCTCTCTCTCTCTCTCTCTCTCTCTCTCTCTTTTCCTTTTTCTTCTTTCAATTCAATCATGTCACTGTCGATTAAGAAGCTCTCTTGCTCTCTTTCGCCGCCCATTTCCGCTTGTTTTTAGTAGTTATTGAATACACGAACATAACAACAAAAGCAGCTAAATGAAGAGTGACAAGCGTTACCAGTTATGACGAGCTTGAACAACAGTACAGCTTAGTCAATATTACATTTAAAGTGGATCGAACAAGAGCTTGCTGCTGGGAATAATCGACAAGAGTAAAGCTTGACTTCACGCTAAGCCAAAAAGACTTGATGATTTTTTTCTATGTCTCTCTCTCTCTCTCCCTCTCTCCTTTCTCGTTTGAGTATAGGCAAGGCTAAAAATGGACTTGAACAAAGGCAGAAATAAATCAATTCTCACACCACTTTTCATCAATTTAATTAAATTTGATTCTATGGTAAAAAAAGTAGCAACAAAAAAAAGAAACTCGTTTTGTAGAAACAATAAAAATTTAGAAAAGTTGAATCAAGAGACAAAGTCAGGCTTTTGTTTTTTTTCTCGCATGAATACTCGGTTTGTTTTGCGTTAGAACAATTGACTCATGCGCGGATATCCTTATTTGGAACAATGTCTAACAGTCTCTCTCTCCCTCTCTTTAAATAATAATATCCGCTGTCTCTTCTTTATTTTCTATTGATTATTAGTCTTTCGGATCATGATTGATTCGGACAGTCTCTAGATTATTTTGAAGACGAGATTTTTTCTCAAACTATCACAGAACTGTTCGTGAATACTTGATGAGCTGTTGAATGTATTCAACATCTAGATCGATAAATATTTCCATAATACTCATAGCACTACATTTGTACGTAAGAACAAATCCTAGAGAACGTTGTTGTATCACTAGTTTTAATTTGATATGTGAGTATGTCAATGACACGAGAACATAGCGCGAAAGCAATTAATGTTGTTGCGTGTCTTGACTGTCGTAGTTTTTACCTTTAGGGATTATCTTCCATATCAGTTGATGCATTAAAATCTTTCATATTGTTAAGCATTGTCTTATGAACATCCGTCTTAAACGGTATTTTTCTATCGAAGTCTTGTGATCATGCTAATTGAAACGTGACATATTCCACAATAGAACATTCAATTTTCAGATATTTTATTTTTAGGGTCGACAATCATCCGAAGAAAACGTAGAGTTCATCGATTCGATGCCTTTTTCAATTCATTTTATTTTATAACGAAACATCAAGCTGATTCAGATGAAAGACGATTTTCGACTTAATATTTCATTGAGGATTCATCTTATTTTGTTATCTGAAACCGATCGTCTTGTCATTCATAGACGATGCTTAATAAAAAAATCATCTTCAAAATTCACAAAGATAAACTTGTAGAATTCGAGTTCACATTTAAACAAACTTTCGCCGACTCCATTTCACTAGAAACAAAACTGCATTGGAAAGCTTGAATCATACGCTGCGAAAACAATAGGAATGAATTTTGTTTTTCTCACCCATGGTTATAATGAATACAAATATTTATGGATAAATAAATACATCATAACTATGTTGCACTAAAATTACATCTTCATCTCGGAGTTCGTATATATGCGAGCTTTGTTTTTTTAATCGTCATTTATATTTGAACTTGAATCATAAAAGTTACAAATAAAAAATGCTTACTAACCTTCTTGATCGATATCGATAGAATTCGTAACAACAAGTAACCAATATGATATTCTTGAAAAATGTCTAACTGACTGACTTCACGGCGAATGTTGACCGTCAAAAAGGAAACAAGATTAGTTTTCATCTTCGATTCGGTCAATGATAGTGTTCAATTATAATGAAGATACAAGTTCATCGTTAATATTTCTTAACTGTCATAATCTGAGATTATCCTGTTGTCTACAACGTTCCCTTGATTAACTATTGAGGTTCATGTAAATAATGAATTCAAGTAAACACAAGTAAAAAGAAACTATGTTTAATTGATTATTCGCTCACCAAAATTATTCTTTGTTCTGGCAAATAATAATAACAATCGCGATGGGATGAACATAGACACAATTGGTATTTTTTGTTTTGAACAAAATTCCCTTTTATACTTCAATCTCATTATGAATTATTGAACAATTCAGTCGACACAAATGTGACTTGTCAGAGATAATCAGTAGATTTGGCGAAACTCTTCCGCCAAAAATCATTCGACTAAGTTCTACTGATTTCGAAAATAGATTAAAAACTTAGTTTATGAATAATGCGATGAATTTATTTGCAAGATGGTCAGTACCGATTGACGTGGAAGAAAATGTACTCTCTGTAGTTTCGAATAATTCTCCTTGATTTATCCTCGTGATCGAAACATTTCTTCTGATTGAAAGATGACTATGGAAATTCTGTACAAATAAACGGATGATTGCATTAGAAAATGCTCTCGTAAATATCTAATAATTGCAGCAGCTTTATAATGAACTATTGAATTGTAAATTCAAACGATCAACTAAAATATCTCTATCAACTTTTCTTTCTCTGGTCATCATCCACGTACGTTTCGAACGAAAGTTAGAATTTCGAAGGTGAATCGGCATGTATCTATGAAAACGAACGCTTGACCATAGTTTTTCTGGCCGAGAAACTAATATGTCAAGAATAATTATCGAGTCGAGATGTATGGGTATTTCTTAAGAATTTTTCATGCAACGAAGTTAACCTGCCAAAACTGATTATTGTTCATAGACGAAAAAGAAATTATTTTAACAGAGATGATATTCGAAGTTGACTTTGAAACTAAGGAGTAGTCGAATTTCAATGGAATATGGAATTCACAGTAGGGGGCGAGGTATGATTTGTGAACAGGAATAAGACCAATGAGAAAATCTGTGTTGGGGAGAAACATAAATTTCGTATGAAGCTACTTGTGCGATCGAATCTATGTCGACAGAAATTCACCGAGCCGATGACTAACGAAAATGGGCGCACATAGAACAATTAAGGATATTCTTTCAATTACTCTAAAATCAGGTAAATAATATTTGAGATAGCCGAAGAAGACAACGAAATGGTACTCAGCCTCATATTCATCATCGGAGACAAAAATCACGTACTGGCTATTCACTCAATTTTTATTTGAAAAGATTCATTCAGTCGATGTTATCGAAAACCTAAATATGTAGAAATCATCTTGATACTGATGAATAGAATGTATCGATTTCAAGAGGAACGAATATGACAGACACAGTGAGGTTTCATATTAAAAATTCGATATTTTAAAAACTTTTCTTTATCTTGAACGAATCGTGAATGATAAACAGACGACAAGGAAATTTGAGTACACCAATTTTTGAAGAAACTTAAGTTGCGTGTAAATATTTCAGATGAGTCTGTTAAGGAATCCAAAGCATAGCACTTTGTTCTAGTTGCCTCAAGAAAACGGAACTTGTTTTCGTTTGTTTATTCGCGAATGCTTCAACGAAACTGAAGCTGAATCAGTCAACAAATAGAACCATGTGACAAATATTGTTTTGATTTGATAAATGAATGTCTATACTGTCGAACAAGATTCTTCCAGTTACTAATTCTACCTTTGACCTCTGTTGAAAATTGTGTAGAGCACGAATCGGCAAGATTTTAATATTCTTGTCAACAGACTCAGATTTCGCACTCGACGATTTTCTCAATAACCAGTTGCTCTTCTAGAAAACCAGAATGAGCTTGATTCAGTTTATAAGAAAAATCACTCATACTCAGTTAACCATCAATTATCAATCAAGAAAAACGATGACAATTACCTATGGATCGCAATTTTGAACGTTCATAAATATTTTTCGCCGTTTCTTCTTTTTGAAAACTAATATTTGTTTCATTATATGACGGTTGTATAGACATTGGAATAATGTCTCGTTTGAAAAGAGAATGGATGCATTAGTGTACTAAACTATAGTATAACAATTTACTCATGAAAAGGACTCATCAATTTTCGAAAATTGTCCATGTTTGACGCGAAGAATTCTCAACTATGTTTTCTCGTTGATTCTGTGTAGCGACACTTTGTCATCGAACGATCCATCTACGATACTATAACGAACTCTGTTATGATTCATCGAATGAGTATGAGAACTTGTCGAGAGATGTTAAATCTTAAGTACCTAAGGACTATTTTCACATTAATGAAAAACATTTAACATGATTTTTATTACTACGAGAGAAACATTCTCATTCCTACGTATATAAGACTTTGTTAGAACTTCAAAAAACCGTATGAGTATATTGATGGGAAAATAAAAAACTAAATTAAACATCGAATACCTGTCCGAATAAAATCTGTGACGAATTAATTTAATTTGATCGTCTTACTTCGATAAGTGCTCGATCATGAATTTATAATAAATCTGTTTAATCGCAAATCTTCTATTCGATCGAAGAAAGTTATTTGACAACCCGAGAGAGACGATTTTAGAACAAAAATAAGCTAAGTTAAGAATGGCTACAACTGGAATACACACACATGATTAACTTTTCTTTCGCCAACTAATTAATGTGTCAAACACAGTAACAGAACAAACTCATGTTTTCCATCAAACTAAATTGACATGAACAAACGAGAATAGTCACTGTCAACTTTTAAAACACATGCTCCTACTTATAGCAGCCAATAATATTTGTAATTCTACAATTAATTCAATGCAAAATTATTTCTTGCGATGAACATTTTCATCTAATTAATTGACGATAGAAAAATGTCAAGTTCCTATTCGATCGTTCCTCCTAACTGTTTTATATAGATCACATCATTTTTCTTGAAAAGACTATATCTAGAATAGAAGATTTTCTATGAAATTTATTGTTTCAAAACTAATCTAGACAACCGGAAAATCTAATAACCAATCAGCACTAAAAATGTAAGTGTAATTCTCAACGTGTTGAAGCTCACGGTGACAAAAATGAAATTCATCTTTTCAACTAGCTTCAAAGATTGTAGTAATCATGGTGATGACGGTTCTTTTTCTAACTTGATAGCATAGATTTTGTTTTCTTTCTAGCCCATTATTTTTCACGATAAGGATTTTCTAACCAAACAAAACGCTCATTTCTCGACTTCAGTTCATCTTCAGGTGAAATCAGAGCAACTAATTTTGATTTTCTTGACTACGTTGACTCTAATCGAACAGTACGTCAGAAGAATATTAGTTTCAGCTCATTTCATAGAAATATGTTCGACAATAAAATCCGAGTAATCAATCATCAATTTGCTCATGTTCAAATTAGGAACTGGGACAAACACTTGAAGACTTCAGCTGTATACAAACTAGATCCTCCTTAGAATTGTACATGGTAATAAAATCTTTTTTAATCGTTGAGATTTTGAATGAACGATCAGCATAGCCGAGTATCACAACAAACTAGATAACTAGGGCATTTCTTTTGTGTCTGTGAATGAAAATTTGAAAGAAAAACGATAAAATCTAAAGTAGACAAATATCGATAAATATGACTTTCTCTATGTTATTTCTCTAATATAATTGCTTACACAAGTTATTTGAACAAATTAATGAATTATTCATTGATCAAAATATTAACTTAGCAAACATATTCTATTGAATGTTCATTCATGGGCACGATTATCAATATTAGGATAACGGATTTTATATTATTCAAGAATAAAACACTTATCATTGCTTCGTCCGCACTATACTGGAAAAAAGAAGTGGAGAAACTTTAGAACACTTGGTAAGATATCCTGTACAGAATCGATCGTTTACCATTATCGACTGCAATCAAGGGGAAAAAATGACAGCTATTAAAGTTAGCATTGTCAATGGCGCGATGTACTCCCTGATAAAAATGATTGCCACTAGACTGAATATTGAAGAATAAAATTAGTAGAAGAAATAAACAAAGTTCATTATCTGGGTAGTGAAAATTCCGAAAGTAATGGGTGATCATTATCACGTTGAATTTAATAATAAGGCGATTTCGTTTTTTCCCAGTAGACTTCAACACTGTAAGACAATCGAATTTTAGTATAAAGTTTATCTTTTTAACTTGAATTGTAATGAAAATTTGTGAAGATGGTATCTTATTCAATATTCATACGTGTTCGAAAGTGTTCTCGAACGATGACTGACCGAACAATAAATTGGAAACAAAAAGTATGCGAAAACAGAATAACTTCACATGTTCTATGGCATCATCGATACCAATGTGAAAGCAAAATATTGAAGTGTTGACTAAACCAGCAGGATAAAACACAAACGAAGATATGTGGGTGTGTGTATCGAGATGACGGATTCGAACAAGTTGTCTCGATAGTAAAGTGATCCGTTTTTCATAATGCAGAAGATTTACACTCCGTTAGGTACTACATTCGTCTTAGTTTTTACTGATGGAATACAAAAGTAATGTTGAATTTTTTACTATCAGGCCGCTTGCATTTATCTCTTTATTTTATGTTTCTCCGGTCCTGACCAAACACTGATATTAGTAGTTTCTGGATCAATATGGCTTAAATTGACTTCTGACGAAATAGCAAATAGGCACTAAGCGTGGTTTTTCGTTAAATCTCTTGAAGCAACTAAAACCGTGGATAGAAGTCAATTTTTCGACAAGTTGAAATATTCGTTTTTAGTAATCAGTACTACATTCTCTCGATTTTTCCTCCATCAATAAATATTCTCGCTTGTAGCAGCCTATAGTAAATTTTTCAGCATGTGAGAATTTAACTCGAAATGGAATTTGTGTCAACTTTGAAATATACTTCAAAGAAGTATACGTGACTTCTGCCGACTATTTTTGTCTACTGATGTTTGAAAAAAGGACTTGCACGTTATTCTATCACTCTTCCGTTATGTACACAAGGGAAAAAAACGGTTTTCTACTAAACCCCCAAAAAAAGTTCCGGAGATTTCTAAAAGCATCCTCTGACCTTCTAAAGCTCAAAAAACGAGTCTTTAAAACTACGAAACCTAAAAAGGTTCTTATGGTGTATTGAGAATAAGAACCTTCTGCTACAAAACCTTTTTTTAGGTTTCGTTGAAAACTACGGAACCTTTAGAGTTTCGTCTTAAACCCTAACGGTTTCNGAAACCGTTAGGGTTTAAGACGAAACTCTAAAGGTTCCGTAGTTTTCAACGAAACCTAAAAAAAGGTTTTGTAGCAGAAGGTTCTTATTCTCAATACACCATAAGAACCTTTTTAGGTTTCGTAGTTTTAAAGACTCGTTTTTTGAGCTTTAGAAGGTCAGAGGATGCTTTTAGAAATCTCCGGAACTTTTTTTGGGGTTTTAGTAGAAAACCGTTTTTTTTCCTGTGTATTATACATGGAAATATTGTTCGAGTTCTCTGAGCCTGTTTTTCCTCTTCTTGAAGGAGTTGCTACTGCTTGGATCAGTACATTGCTCAAGTCGAGTAATATGGACCAGTTTCTGCAGCAACTAGCCGGTTATCATGGGGGAAAATCTGAAAAGTTTTCGGTCACAATATTGCTTCCACGTTTCGGGGATTTCTGGTGTTTTACTGCCGTATTCGGTGACCGGAACGATCGGCCCGGGTGTTTATTAGCAGGAATCTGATGAACGGATCCAGTGACCGAATTTATTCAAATTTGTCCGGATTCTGTTTGTCTTGTGGAAAACCCAAGGGGGAAACCGGATCAATTTCGTTACCGGATCCGTTCCCTGGATTCCTGCTAAAAGAGTTCGTGGTATATTCCGGTGTTTTCTGCGCGTACTAGCTCGTACATCCCGACCTGGGAAATAACTTATTTTCTCTGATAGTTGGCTTGTTTCGCAAGTTTACTGTATTTTTTTTCAAATTTCTGTTAAATGCTTTGGATCACAAATTTCATCTATTCTAAATAATATTTTTTTATTTCACGAGCATTGTTTTATATTTTCCCGATTGTCTTTAATTTTGCTAGAAGTTTTTAAAACTTTCGGGAAGTATAAAATATAATTCTTTGTTTATTTAAGTTTTTCTTGCTTTTTATTCTTAGATTTTAAAAATGCTATCCTTGAATATTTGTGGTCAGTTTTTATGAGAAATCTGATGATTATTTTACAATAAGTAATAAAAATATAAATAAAATGAAAAGTTCAGGTAGGATCTGTTTCTACAATTGTCGTACGGTTATGTGTAGCTGCTCCGCATTTTGATCGTTATTTGACACATTAGTTAGGATGAGATTCGCATAATATTTTCGAATATATGAAATTTCACAGGTCAAAAATCTTCACCATCTATACATGAACACATTTATACTAATCGAAGTATTGTCTAGTGTTTCAAGTTTTAATCGTCCTTAAGTTGAAAAGATGCAGTTTTAACAAACGTGAACATCTTTTCAAGTCAACAAGTTGATCAATAATGACATCTTTTGATGTTCGTTGAATATAGTTCTGCATGCAATTATCAGGGAAATAATTTTATATTCAGAGTAATCAATTGTTGAAGTGTACATGTTAGCATTTATAATATTTATTTGGGAATTATTGAATACATGGAACGCCTTATTACTCTTTTTTTCTATTGGACTCCTTAATCTACCCTGTAGAATCCATATAGTAAGAGTCCATAAAAGGAAGGACAATATTTGTTGCTCGTTTTCACAGTAACTTTTACGTTTTTTTTGTTTTTCTGTGTGTGATTGTTTTGTTTGAATTGAGGACAATAGCATTTGGGAAAATATATTCTTTGAGATTTTCAATTGTTTTAACAGATTTATTCATGATTGCTTTATTACATTGATCATTAAAATAGATAAAAGAAAATAAGAATCTGAAAAAATAAGACAATATGCTATCAGTAACAGATCTTCACCAGCAATCGTCGAAAATCTCATCAAATAATAATGAAAAATCAACATTACCACCAACGCAACAAGAATTGGTAAGTATATCAACACCTAAAACCACAACTGATACAGCATATGTCGATCCGATAACACAAGTTATTCTCATGTTGGAAAAGAAACAACGTAATTTAGTGAAAAGAAAAGTAAACTTCAACTTTTTGATAGATTTCATTTCCAAATCATACTTTTCTCTCATAGGAAAAACTCGAAATCAACAAAGAAGAAGCAAAAGCTGGTAAAGAACTTAATAAAGATCAAAAGGTTAACAAAAATAGGATCAATTGTTATTTTCCTGTTATGGTAATTTTTTTTCTTCCAGGAGGCAGTAGCTAAGCATGATGAAGTTCTCGGACAAATTGAATGTATCAAAGATATATCCGAACAAATTAAAAAAATACAAATTGAGGTCAGATATATTACTGTCGTCTTTTCCAAGAAAAAACGCCATCGAAACGAAAATATGTTATGTTTCAGGCAGCTAAAAGTCAAAAACGTCTCATTAAACAAGCAGCCGAAGAAAAGCGATTACTAGTCTCCCAGCGTCTTCGGGAATACGCCCAACTTCGTTATTTACTCGACCATCGACCATCAGTAACAATATATTTTCGTAAAATTTTCTCAAAGATTAATGTCTTTTGTTTTAGTCATTGAAAGTTGAAGAATCATTATTATTAGATGAACTTGCTCATATTGTTATTCCCAATGACGTATCATCAAATACGATATCTCGTTCAATTAATTTTGTATTATCAATATATCAAGGTGGTACACTATCATCAGCAATTAAGAATAAAATAGATAGAACACCACAAGAACTGCGAGATACACTTGAACAATTAATAAAACAATGTGAAGTATCAACTTCATCAGGCGATATAACAAAAACAACAATAGTAACAATGGAACAAATGCAAGTTAATGACACAATCAATCAAACAAATATTCATGTTGAATCATTATCAGCAACAACTGTTCCAGCACTTCCTGAACGAGAACCAAATAAACATTCATCAAACGATAATAATGATGGTAAAACTCTCTTATTAACTTTCTTGTTGAAAAAATTAAAGTTAAACTGATCTTTTTCGTCTGAAGGACCTGTACCATCATTGAATAATACTTTAATTCAAACAAATTCAAATCAATATCCATTACAATTTGATACTCGAAATCAAAATATTCCACTACAACAAATAATTGAAGACAGTACTTTTTTTTCTCTTGAACCAACAAAAAATATTAATTCACAAATACAACATGACTCAACAAATAAGCAAGATAACAATCAGATTCACATAAATGAACCCACACAAATTTTGCAACACTCTACCGTTGTTCATTCAAGTATTTGAACTTTTAGCTTCTTTTTTACAATAATATTTGTTTGTTTTTATTCAGATCTAAATGATCAAACTTCCTCCCAAGAATACACGGTAATTAAGCTTCGACATTAAGATTATTTCTAAGAATAAGACTTTATTTAAGCAACTAGTATATCAAGAAACAGTGAACTCTATAGATCAAGTAAATTTACATTATTTATTATGTTTTCTTCTCAATATTGAGCATGATCTCTCTTTATCTCAAAGACAAGATCATCAAATACTGCTAATGCAATAGATGTTCATCGTAAAGAACAACAAATAGAAGAACAATGGCAGCAACCTCGTGTGAACAGTGCGCAAATTCAGCGTGCTGAACAATTTAATGAAAATATTAACAGGAATATTGATCGAGGAGCACGAACTCATTATAATCAACAGCATTGGAGAGGACAACGTTAGTTTATCTATCTTTTATTTTAAAATTTATCTCCTTTTTTACTGAACATATTGAACTGCTAGAAATTATTCAAGAAAAAGAAAAAGTTTATAAAACTTCGTTTCCTAATGAATTTCTTGTCGATTTAAGATTAATTAATTCAATCTAGCAATTTACACGTGAAGTATTATATCTTTATCTTATGAAAGCTAATATGTTCTTTATTCGTATGATATATAAAATAGAATACTCTATCTCAAATAAACACTTGTTTTTCTTTACAAAAAATCTCTTAGTAATGATTCGATTCTAAAAATTAAGTATAGTTGTGAATCACATGAAAAATATATTCATTTTGCTTGAAGATTAATGTTGATGATGAGAAACATAGACACTGCTTTTCAAGAGAAGATTTTCGGATCAAATGAATGAAAAGAAAATTCTTTGTTTCTATAAAAGATCATCGATTATACGTTTTACTCAATTAAATGCTTCTTAATTCATAAATAAAACAATTTTGAGAACGAACTAATACCGATTTCATCTCTTGTCTATTCACTATAACGTATGAGACGAATCTAATTTCGACGAATTTCTATTCTCTCAGGATTATTTTTTGTAAGATGTAACTAAAAGTCAGTGTAATTCTAATATAGAGTGCAAAACACACACTTGATATTAGTCTTTCTGCTAGTGTCATAAAAGCTAAAGGAATATCTATGTAATGAATGATCTTTGTTGTTATTTCAGATGGTGGTGGTTACTATGATGGATCTTATACTAGTGGACAACGGCAGTACGACGAAAATAATAAGCGCGGTGGAGGTAGATACTGGGGTGCACCGCATTCTAATTATCGAGGTAGACGACAATGTTTGAGATGTTTTTTTTCTTACACTTATACATATATGTATATAAATATATATATAAATATACATGTGTCTGCTCAACAATTGCAGGTAATCGTGGCGGTGGCTATCGTGGGGATACTCGAGTTGTTAATGCTGATTACAATTCGCATGAACATAAAAATTCATCTCAAAATCAACAAAATCCTGAACAACAGGTTCGCTCAGCTCCCGTCAGACAATATCAATAGGAGTTCAATTCAACGAGCGTAAACCAATTCAGTTTTTTGTGCACCCCGTTGAGTGGATTTAAATTCACGATGTTTTCTCGTTTCTTTTTTGTGCTTAACAAGTTCAAATGCTATTCGACTGATGATTAAAAGCTCATTTTTACCGTTCCTTTTGATGCATTTGTTTTTTCAAATTTGTTTTTTTCATATTTTTGTGAAACTCACAGCAGACAAATGCGAGAAGCAAAAGAAATTCATTGGGTTATTTCACATTTTTTAAACTTAATTTTTATTCCATCATACATCGAGATACTTTTTCATGATTTATTATGTCATTTGTATAAAAAAAAAGAGACAAATCAGCACTTTCATGACACATTCATTTAGTATCAACCGTCATTAGACTTGAACCTATTGCAGATATTGATCTATTCTAAAGCAGCAGATTTTAACGAATTGTGGACATTTCCATGAATTCATACATATATGTATTAGCTGTTTTCCATAGTTTTTACTTGATTGATTTAAGCCTTTAATAGGAATTTTGATCTAGATTTTAGAATTTTTTAAAATGGTTAAAAGATATCAAGATTTCTGTTTATATTCCTTTTTTTGTCGCTAATATTTGTATACGAGACTGTGTATGATCTAGTAGAGGAAATGAGAAACCGAAAACCTTATTCCCTGGACTGAAAGGAGGGTCATATGAAAAAAAATAGCTTGTCGGTCTGTCTGTGGCATGTCAAAAAAGCAATCCTAACCCATAACCTTATTGTGAAGCTTTTGACTTTTCTATCAAAGTTTAGTGTAGGTTATCGTGTTTGATGAATCCGAATCTGAAGTTAGATTTACAAAATATTGAGTTGAATTCTTCCGAAAAAAGAGATATGTTCTCAAGAACCCGTTGGTATTTTATAAAATTTACTGAAAAGTATAGTGTGTCGTGTGAGAAACTGTTGGTTCGAAATAAAAGAATATATGTAATTGAAAGAAAATCGTTCTTATGCAAACGAAAGAAATCTAGTAACGGGCATACTTGATAGGGAAAATATGATTCAACATTAATAGGAACGGGCAGGACTGAAGTAAAAGATAAATGTACAAAAAGAATATTAATGTAGTGACTACTTTATAGAAGAAAATGTCACATGTGAAAAGAATATCATGGTATTTTTTTGAATGTAAAGAATTGAAATTGGGAAACTATGTAAAAGAAAGAGCACAATCCGCCCTTGTGAACTTTGTAAGAAGAAAAAAAATAATTCGGTAAAGAGAGAATATTACTGCTAGTGGTGATGAGTGGATCGAGGTAGAATAAAAATTTATGAAACCAACGAATAGAAATTCCAACCGACATCGACATTTTGATCTCGAATAGAAAGAGCATATGTGAGAAAATAATATTGGTGTCTTTTCTTGTTGAATAAGTTAAAAAGTAAAGAGTTACATGCAAAATGAGAACATTTTTTTCCATCTTTATGAAGGTACTGAATAGTAGTCAAATGCATACGTAAAATGAAAAACATTTATGCTGATCCGTACGGGTTGAATTAAATAGCTTAAAATACTACGTATCAAAAGACAAAAACCAATCAGTATATATCGTTATGAATTATTCATTGAACATATAAAAATATGTTTTAAAATAAAAAATGGATGTGTTGTAAAAAAAACATGAATTTTCGCTTTGATCAACAGAGTGAGCTGTAATACGAAAATATACTGAAGAAGAAGAATACCCTGCATTATCGTTATGAAGTTATTGACACAAAATAAAATACTATGCATAAAAAATATTATAATCTGCTCTCAAGAATTGATTCTGAAAAAAAATAGAAAATTGCATCAAAAGGAAACAATACCAACGTTTTCCATTGTCGATGTAGTTATTTGGACTAAGAAAGTTTTGAACAAAGAGGAAATTGATCTTTCCAATGATGTAATGAATGAAGTAAAATTTAAAGACTAATGCTAAAATTTTAATGTGAATCTGTGCTCGTGCGAGTTGAATCAGGTAATATAAGTTACCATATTAGAAGCCTATGTTACAAAAAATGGGACGAGTTTCGTAGCATGGTTGGGATCAATATGAATGTTTATTCCCTAGACTGAAGGGAGTGTCACACAAATTAAAATGTGGTTGTTTCTTTTTTTGCTTGAGGTAAAAAAACATACAAGAGATGTTAGATTATTTTACAACTTTTCGCTGTTTTGGTGGAACTTCCCTATCGGTTATCGACGTTCCTCAACCCGAATCTGGGATTCATTTCTTTGACCGAGGTTACATTGGTCGGGAGCCCGTCGATTGGAAACGAAACTTTTTATTACTTCAGTCAGAGCTAAATGTTAGTGACTTTGTAGTGGGTAACGAAGAAAAGCAGCAGCTAGTCGTGAGTGGTGCCCCAAGAGGCGCGGACGAATGACTAGCTGCCACGAAAGCAGGTTTTTAGGATTCGTGGTTCAGGAAATATTATGATAATGTCTGGCAAATGACTCGAAAATGCACCACTAAGACTGATGCACTGATAGGTTGTGGTTGAGTAAGGTTTCTACCATAGATGGAACCAGTACCGCTGTGGTACGAGTCTATTGTGGGTCTTGCTTTTACGTTTTCCTCTTGTCATAATAAACACTAATGCAAGGTGTTTTCGATTGAACGATATAGTGCTTTTTATTCAGTACTTCATTTTGACAATTCATGCATTATCGGTACACTGGTTTTATAATAGTAGACCGGCCAACCAGGTAGAACGGTCTGTTCTGCTCGAACTGTCCAGACCGGTACCATTGCTGCTCGTTGGATAATTAAACCGGTTTCATCTATGATTTCTACAAATGTATTGTGGGTCATACAGATTCACTTAGGGCATTACTAAGAGAGTATCAGTTCAGTTCGATGCGACGTATGGCAAGCAGAAATCAATGATACACATTACTCGCCGCACTAAGAAACATATTTTTATATTAAAGTTCGCTCTCGCACAAAAAAAGATGCATACGTCAGTTGGTATAACTTATAAGTTGACTTTCTAAGAGTAAGAATTTTGAAGCACTCAAATATTCAGTCGAGGGTCAAGCGAATCATACAGATGGGTTTTATTTATTTTCTTGCAAAATTTAAGCTCGTGAAGTCCCCTGCATATCATATCTATGATATACGTGACATACATACTATATTCTAACTCATATTTAATAAGTACAAGGAAGTAGAATACTTTACTTCACCTTCCTTTCTAAAACTGAAATAAAGATACAGTAACATCTGTTATGAGGACGTTGTAAAATCAATTCATATAAGTAATTGACAAAACATGTTTGATACTTGATACAAGATAATTTTGGGCAGTATTAGTTTTGTCGCCCATGGTAGTAAATTGTGATTCGTTAATTATGGAAAAGTGGCATTACCCATTCAAATATCTTCAGAAGACCATAGATTTTACTCGAAACAAAAATAATCGATTAAGCAGTTTAGCTGGGTTAGTTCCTAGTTCTTCAATGATAACCCTCAAAGTCGCTGTACGGTAAGCAGCTAATATTTCCTGTAGAGGTCATACTGCTTTGAATTTTGAACTATGCTTCATTTAATCAAAGCATAAAGCTCGCAAACTCAAATTATTTTAATAATGATTCTTTACAAACTACGTAGAAAAGATTTCAATATTTATTTATTTAATTGATATCTGTTTTAGGAAAATGAATGTTGACATTGATGGCTGGGGCTTAGTAGGTGGACTTTGTCAGTTCCAACTTTCATGTCATTATTGTCATTAGTTTTTTGATGAAATATTGAAAGTGTGTTTTGTAATTTGCAAATAATTTTCAATCAAATTTCTATGACGCTGATTAAATGATCTTGGTTTTTGTCGATTGTTGATTAAACACGAAAATTGCTCAATAAACCATCTGCCTTCTTCTAACCAACCCTCGATGGACAGCATATCATGCATATGTATATAACGATTCTTAAACATTCCACCATTCCACCAGATGGGGTGATAGTTTTGATCGAGATGTAATATATGCCCGCATACCTTTCGTCGCTGAATCAGTCCTATCGAAGCGGTTAGAGTTGGTATGAATGAATAGGCAATACCAGCAAGATGAAAGCCAAGCCACCATGTGTCTTTATCTCCATGAAGATACTGATAAATGACTTTTTCTCGTTGTTCATGCTCATTCAGTTTGCACGTGCTCAAGAGACCTAGGAGAACACGGCCTTTGTCGATGAGAACCACGCCAGACTCTTGTGTTCGCTGAGGAATAGTTGCGATGCTATTCTTCGATATATTTTGAATCCATTTTCGGACTTTTAATGATAAATCTGGTCTATCGTAGAAAAATAGAGAGCCAGTGCGAAGATATAATTCATTTTTAAAAAGAAGTGACGGCCGCTCCAGAAACAAGACATCGGCATCAACTAAGAGAACGTGTTGGAATCGTGACGCTAATACTGCAAACGGTTTGATTTCCCAACCTCGCAATTCCAAGTAACTATCGTTGAAAATTGTCGATAGATCGACCAGTCGAACCTCTGGATGATGCAATATCAACCTTCGTTGATTGCTGAGCGAAAGATCATTCTTAGTTGAGAACATCACTTCGATGGGAAGTTCATTTCCGATCAACTGAAGAGCTTGCAGGGCGACTAATGCAAGAAGAATATGCCCATTACCGGTACAAATCACTATTCCTTTCAAATCGTTCCGATGAGAAAATGATTCTAAAGTTTTCATTGATTCCGGTTGCATCCACCATCGAAACAGTTTCTCTTGTAAATGTTGGCTGTGTTCTAGAGAGTATATTTTCAGAGTCGGCACGAAATCATAAAAATCAACACTAGATTCCATAATCAATCGTCTTCTATCAACCTTTTTAATGAGTCTTGTGGAAATGCCGTACCGCCCATATTTAGATAAAAGCGTAGGAATCAAAACAATAAATGCAGCAATATGAATTAGAAGGAGTACCTTCCAAATCCAGGACATGATACCTTTAATAAAAAGGGATATCACTATTTCATTATTGTCGAGGCTAGAAAAGTCAGTTCTTCAAATACATATGTAGCTACATCACTCTGTTGGACTCTAACACAATAGCAATATTTTAATTATTACGCGATTCTCAGTAGATATGGTACAACTATGGTGAGGATCTACCATCTGTGACATGCGAAACTGTCTAGATCGACTATATGTATTCATATATTGAACGTCATGTTCATTGAGAAGTGTATCCAAAGGTAGGAGATAAGAGACCTGTAGACTCTGTAAAACAACTGAATATATTCGGTATTTTACCACAGATACCATAATTGAAATGAGTATGTCAAAATAAGGACCAGGTTCCCATCGCCCAAATAAATTTTAATCGAAACAAAATAAGAAATTGTGACTTTCACCATCCACTGAAGAAGATACGTGATCATTGTAGTACATCACAGTGCTATTTGCAAGTATTTGGCCAACTCGTTGGATTCTTTGCGATGATTGAAGTAAAACAAGATTTCACAGTCATTTATCTTGTTATTTCGATTTTGAAAAGAACAGATTGTTAGAAAAGTTTCTGTTCTTCCCTTCTATGCATAGATGATATTTCTAGCTTATTCTTTAGACTGGTTATGAACTTGTTCAAGGAAACTTCGATTTTCGTCGATTGGTCTGTATTTAACTGAAAAAACATTTTGTTGGATACGCTTTATATTGCAAAATCTGATTATGGCACCTTTCCATGTTTCGATTCATCTGATGTTGCAATTCCTATACTTTCCAAGTGTCTATTCTAATGCATTTGATAGAGTCAGGTTGTGAAATTTTAGAAATACAGGCATAGCAGAGTCAGCTGATTCGAAACATGGAAAGGTGTCATCATTAGACACAGAAACATAAGTCGTATCCAATAAAATTCTTTTTCAGGTAATTACAGACCCATCAACAGAAATCGAAGTTTCCTTGAAAACAACGTCCAGAACCAGGGAAAAGAACAAGCTAGAAATATTATTTGTGCATAAAGCTGAAGAACAGAAACTTTTCGAACAACTTGTTCTTTTCACAATCGAAATAAAAAGATAAATAGCTATGAAATCTTGTTTTATTATAGTTAAAGCGAAGAATCCATCTAAGTGGCCAATCGTGCACGAATAACACTTTAATGCTCTGTGCTAGTAGTACTCGAAATAAATCGATACTACTATTCGTATTTTCATTTTACTTGGTCGGATGCGGTTGCTTAAGGTTTGGAGTAGTGCATAAATAAATACAGTGTCAGAAAAAATTATACGTACGATTATGTTTTAGCTATAACTCAACATTGCATCAGTATTTTGAGGTGTGGAGTATGGAAAAAGACTGTCTGAACTTCTAGTATCTACGCACCAAATGTCGAATTCTTAAGAAAAGAACCCAGGTCAAACAGAACGATCCGTAAACGGTCGTATACGATGAAAACACGGCCCATTACGGCGTCGTATTATCCCGTTTTAACAAGGTCAGTAATACGGCCGTATGATCTATAGAATACGATAGTATTACGCTGTCTTTACGAGGGTTTTACGGCGTATATACGGTGTCCGTGTACGTCCGTAATACTGACCTTGTTAAAACGCCATAATACGGCTTAAAACGGTCGTTTAACCGTGGTATACGATGTAAAAACGACCGTTTACGATACTGTAACGGCGGCCGTTTTGATTGACCTGGGAAGTCAACATTGTGATTGTTCGAATCATTTTTATCAAAAATTTGCCTATTCTTGCCAGGAATCTAGTAATATCTTCAATACATATATGTCAAACGCTTTGCCATCTACAGAACAGATACTTAAAACCATAGTGGTGCTTTAGCCATTTCTCTCGTCTCAAAATACTATGATATGATGTTGAGTTATGATTAAAACGAAAGCGTGCGGATAGTTTTTGGCACCAGTGTAGCATTTATCTAAACTATTCGGCACACTGGTAAAACAAAAAATGTATAACCGCATTTTCAAGATTTTTCGACTTTTTACTTACCCACATGTCGTACATTTCAAACCTGAAACTGGAGTTCAACTGTTACATTATTGAATATTTGAATACTTGAGTGCTGAGAAGTAGAAATATTGAACAGTTGAATAGTTGAAAAATGTTTTCACTAATTGAATTCAACTATCAGGTTTAACACTACTATTCTTTTCATACCTAAACTATTTTCTAAGGGACAAATAGTAAGTGCTAGCAGATTTCTTGTCTAAGTAAAGAAGAATATTATGCGAAAGTTGCAGAGATTATTAATACGAAAGTTCTTTCTCATGAAAAGATTGATAACTCTTTAGATTGAGCACTATTTTTTCACAGTGAAACTGTTTTCATACTTGTTTGATGATGATTTGGTTTCGTTATTAAAGTCGCCATCCGTTTGTAGCAAAATAATTTGTACCACGATCTATTTATTAACAAAACAGTTCACTTGGATAAACACACAGTCCACCACTAAATAAGTATTCGTCTTAATAGCATATTCATAAAATGTAAGTAATTTCGAAAGCGGAGTAGCTTTTTGTACATTCCTAGGTGAATGAATCTGATACCGAATCCAATCAGATCTGATAGGATCCGACGATCCGATGAAATCCTATGAGAATCCAGGCTGTGGAACCATTAACGAATCCGATGGGAGAAACCTATTTTCTTGTTTGTGTACGAATTAACATTTAATCCCAATAGTAGAGGCCTGTTAGATCATTAGATCAAATCCAATCGGATTCCGATAGTAGGATTCGATAAAATCAAATATTAAGGATCCGAATGTCGGATCGCTACCTGGAATCCGATGGGATTTCGTCGGATTAGAGAAACTCCGACAGAAACATGATCGGATCTGACATGAATGCAATCGGACCCAATTGTCACAATGATCCTCCGTGGTTAATATGTTTACGTATTTTCAAAGAGGTTAATGAGCTCTTCGAAATTCTTAACACACACACTTAAAGTCTTTCAAACTAGCTTTTGAAATGAAAATTGGAAATACTCTGTAAAATACTAAGTTTAGAATTCAGTATTTTCAAAAGCAGTAGCTTGTTGGACTATTTCAGGTCCCCGAAAAACGTCACATTACAGATTTCGTTATTCCTTATGTGAAGTTAAGTCTTTAAATACGGATTTCAGGTTTTTTATACATAAAGTTTAAGAATATCTGTGATGAAAGGTGTTTATCCTAATGTGAAATTGACTAGAGATGTGGCAAGCTCATCAAACATCTCTAAGTTGGTTATATCAGCCAGTTCATGTAAGCTACGAACGGACTTGCTCAATCGAGGTAGTCAGATTTCGCTCAATTTAAGATATACTACAGAGTAGAGAGTTTGAAGAACTTTTACGCAAACCGTTTGGCTAGATTATGTTCCTTTGTTGACATATTGAACTTTTTCTTAGAGAATATCATGCAACAAGACATTTTTATAATATCTGTATCTCATCAAGGATATATGTATTTCACTCGCAATTATAACTGAACTGATTATTCAATGAAATCTTTCTATAATCAAAATTCTAACTCGCTAAACTCATTCTTTCATGACATATATAAATATATAAACACCTAAAAATGATCATTTTTTCGTGTACCTGTAGCATTGCCGAACTCAGCAATAGTTCATCAATTTGAGCTTATTTAGTTTTGAGGAATAGAGAACTACGATATCAACTCATAATGAAAATTTTCAAGTCAAATATACATATAATTGATCAGATAAAGGTATTGCAAAGAATTTTCTTTTCTGATGATAATGACCTGAGAAGAATCTAATTATCTCGACAACGAAACATTATTTTAACAAATGGAATACTTCAAATTCTTAAAGCTCCTCCCAACAACTAAAACTAATATAAAAAGGAGCGAAAACTGATAACCTCTAGTGCAAGCCTTTTCGGGAGATCTTAAACTAATTTTCTTAAATGGTTGTAGACCAGGGACAAGAATTTCAACTTCTACATAATAGCATCTCAAACAATCTATTTTTTGGGGGATAGTCTATCAAGGAAATCCTTATTTTTAGAAAAATTTATGGATGAGAGGACTGTTCTGATTTAATCGAACACTAACGACAGTTGAAATTTTCGGAGACAACAGATCTCCTGATGCTCTACTCACAATAAAACTTGCAGGGCCCCTGTCTAATTGAAATCAAAATTTACGAATAACTAAAATTACCATAAATATTCGCTTTTACTTATATTGAATGATTCACAAAATTACAGTGGCACAATATTGTAAGACAGAAATTTCATAGTTAATATAACTCATTCAGCCTAATGCATATGATAAAACTCAGCTCATTCAGTCGAGTCATTATCCAGATATGACAACATTGAGATCCAGTTTATGAAAATGGTCATGTGTAGAACTATTCTTAGAATTCTCATAAAACAACGAGGTTTAAATATTTTGTAAGATGGGTAACGTCAAAATAAATAAACCTTTTCTTTCTAAAACATGTCATATGTTGAGTGGAATCTGACGACCTCGATTAAGCAGGTTCCCTATCTGGCCACTCGTGGCTGCTGTGGACAGCAAAACTAAAGCCAGAAAAATGAACATAGCTTTTCCCGAACCGACACATAGCTTCTTCCAGGTGCAACAATGAACGGAATGCAAGATAAAATCGGCGACAAAGCTAACTTAGGAATGCTTGATGAGTTTGCCATATCTCTAGTCAATTTCATCTTAGGATAAACACCTTTCATCACAGATATTGTTAAATTTCATGCATAAAAAACCTGAAATCCGTATTTAAAGACTTAACTTCACATAAGGAATAAGAATATCTGCAATGTGACGTTTTTCGTGGACCTGAAATAGTCCAACAAGCTACTGCTTTTGAAAATACTGAATTCTAAACTGAGTATTTCCAATTTTCATTTCGAAAACTAGTTTGAAAGACTCCAAGTGTGTGTGTGTTAAGAATTTCGAAGCGCTTATTAAAGTTCGAAAGGACGAGAGCGCATAAGACCATGAATCGGCCCAGCGCACTTCTTATTAAAATACAATACCATTGAATCCTACATAGAATGAAAGGCCAGCGTGCGACGAATGCTTATATATCAAATATAAAGTACTTCTGTAACGTGTCCTCAGCATTGTTCTCAAGGCAACGACGCTATAGAGTCGATAGATATATGGTACAACAAATAGACAACATATGAAGTCATACTCACTTTATTCAATTTAGGTAATGGTTCTTCAAATAGAGCGTGAGCAATGGTACAAAATTATGCAATTACTGGATTCTACAAAGCGTAGCTTATTCATGGGATCGCCTAAGATACTATCGAAAGACTACAGCAGCTTTCACACAAGGTAATTTTGTTCTCTATCAGTTTGAAGTCATACAGCTTTGCCTCAAGTTATGGTACAGTTCATTTGATGGCACTTCTCGAGCGTTTCGAAACTAAGTATATTTATGATTCCAGAAATATTAGATACTTGAAAATTAAGATTCTATTAGTTTCTTTAGGTATGGAACGAGAGGACAAGCACTGTCACTGACGTTATGTGGCAGAACGAAGAAAAAGGTGACCTTCATGTAATTGAAATTCCTACTTTCTGCTCTCCGGGCGTGTTCTAAACATTTAGAGCAGAGTGGCATCTCTTAATTTTCCTTTAGCGTCCGACTGTATATTCACTGATGCTAACACCTTTCCCTAAATAATTCTTTTTGCTTTTGTATGCCGCTTCACGTAGAGTAAGTCGTAGGAACATGTACTTAAGAATATATAGATATATGCTGCTAGTTCAACTTCTTCACTAATCATAAGGGTGTCCATTTTATCCTGTTCTTCAGTCTAAGTATCGTACATAAGGTAAACAACAATCATCGGTAGTTTTTTCTGTAGATTAGAGAACTCACGCGTGCACTTCTGGGCTTGACTATTCATAATGTTTAAATATATATATTGACAGAGATCACCGGCATTCGAGTTACTACTTAACCCTTCACTCCGGAGGAGCGTTTTTCTAATGTTTTACTGAATTTTGACCACTGTAATAGAACTCAGGTACTGTCAGTATAACTGCAAAATACTTGAAATCCAATTTTTTAAATTCATTAAAAAATTAATAATTAGTATAAATAAGTTACTAATTTAAAATAAATATTTCAAAAATTTTGCTGCAAGTTGAAACTCTGTTTCTAATATATTGTTTGTATTAGTTTTCACTTCTTTTGAACGCAAAATATAGCCACATGATGAACAAAGGCAAAGAGGTCCCAGAAAAAACAGTGTGAAACCCAGCAGAAATACGATTTGGGTTATGGGCACCCGGAGTTCGTTTTTGTGAGTAAATCTGCGGTCCGTATCGTTTGAAACAAGAGATCCTAAGGCATATTTTTCCAGCAATTAATTATATAAAAATAAGTCTGTCTGAGTAAAAAGGTTTAAACAACAAGAAAACATGTTTTAGAAAAACTTCTAATCCCCAAATGTAATAATATTGACGAAAACGCTTCATATAAAATACCTTTTACCAAAAAAATTGATTTAGCTTGTTAAATTCTCTACAAATAATATTCAAGTTGCTATTTGATCGCGTGTTGCGGTCTTTTTTCTACAGCAATTTTGCTAATGTCCACAGGGGTGAACATTCGGAGGTAAAGGGTTAAAATTGAACTGGGTGATAATACACGGACGATTTCGAACCGTAAAATTGGATTGGTCACTTCTTAATGCTGCATTGCCCGTAACTCTTAATCCGTGTTTTATTGTTGATTTTACAAAAAAGAGAGGCTATATGTCTTAGTAATTTAAATAGTCCATTGACACAAAAAATGCTAAATCTTTGAAACAGATCATATCGTCATTTTTATTCATATCAATTTTAAGTCATTAATTTTGAAATAAAACTTTCCAATCTTTTCTCAATGAATAATCAACAAGAAAAAAAGTCTAGTCATCTAAGGAGTGAACTTTTCCGATATATTCCTCATCGAATGAATGTAGTCAACGGATGAGTAGAGTCATTTAAAAAACGAAATTTGGTTGTGAATAAATGCCTGATTGCATGTTAATATCTATCCATTCTCTTACTCTTCTTCGACTCACTATCGATCAACTTCTTTCATAATTTTTTACGTAGATCATGATGTGTTACCTTTGTTATATAATTAGATTTCATCTGGTAGTTTAATGAAATAAATCGGGGAATAGATGCGGTGACACTATTTGCGCTCGTCATAGTCTACCCTTATTTCTGGATGAAAGGTACTGATAGACGTAATCACCTTAATATCATTATAAAAATACTAGTTATGAACTACTCAACATTTAATGCAGATTTGTTAATATTTATAGGAATAAAAAATTAATAAAATTAATATCAATAATGCCAACTTTATGCACATAATTTGATTATATTTTTACCTGAAAAAAATGAATCTGTACATTAATGAAGCTATAATAGTCATAATTATTTAGGCCTATATTATGCTCATACGAAAATCGCAAAACGAAAGCACCATCTCCTGAGAAAAATATTTATTTATATGTGTTTCACAAAGGATCAATCTGACTTTTCAGCTGCTGCAGTTTTCGGTTCGAAAGTGGGCCTTATACTATCACTCGCTTGAGGTGACCACACACGCACACCCATACCCTCTGTATGTTTAGAATTTTATAATAGATTCAATCGACATATGGAACGAGTGCCCCCAAATATCAGATCATTTATTACATGCATTGTGAGTGAAGAAAGTGAATTTCAACATTCATGCATCAAAATCAAAAGATTTTCTCAAGGGTATCCGAAATTCAATTCTATTGATACTACTCAAAAACGGATAGATACTCTTAATGAACGATACAACACCAAAGGGCTCAATGTTGAAGAATAATTGATTAGTTTATCATTCTTGATTACGAAGAAAAAATAAACTTGATACTAGCAAGGCGCTACTCGATCTCGAACGATTTATTACGCTTTGATATTTAATTGTCATCTCGAATAGATCTGTTTCTCTTTGTTGAATAAAATAAAATTTTGACCTGTCTGATCAAGTTGGTGTGCTGGAAAAATGTCGATAGGAAAAATATCGAAAGGGAAAATGCTGAAATGTACATATTAAAGTGGGAAAATGCCGAAAGTGAAAAATAAAAAAATAATCATCCCTCTAACATACGGCGACTCTAATCAAATTTAGTTCATTGTTTTTCCGTATGATTTTACTAGTGTAAAATTTTAGCCAGTATTGATTTATGACTAACTATTGATAAATGTAACTTAAAATAAACGAGTTGAACGAAGTATTATTTTATACCTGAACTTGTACAGTCATGACTGAAGTTTTCGTAATTTTAACTAGGGAGATTCAAGCCAAATCTCCAGCTATTTCATTTATAAATTCAAATAAAGAAAAATCTCTACTAGTGGGCGATGAATATACTTTTAAGTTGAATAAAGCAACAACAACTACTAAGTATTGGATATGCACCAATAATCATTGTGCACCTAAAAGTTCATACTGATTCAACTAATCTATTGATGAAAACTGGTGCAATGACAGTTATCTTCCAGAAAAAGAAAATCCTGCGGTTCGTGCATTTCAGGAAAAAATTATATTTTGTATTTTGTATTATTTTGTAAAATTTTTCTTACTGTTAAAATTTCAACTTAATTTCATGCAATAAAACATGCACTATATATTTCCAACTCTCTAAAATATGAATTGACATGGTTTCGTGTCAATATTATTTTTTCGACATTTTTTCTTTCGATATTATGACGGCCGACCGTCAAGTTCATCTTTATCCATTCTTCCGACATTTTTTACATCGATTGTTGTTCTTCAATTACTTTTTTTTTCGACATGTTCAATGCATGATGACCAATCTCATGATGTTTCTTTAACATCGTTTCATTTAAATAATGGGATCAATTATTAAATCAAGATAATACCAGAAAATCTATGCAAAAAATAGATAGTTATTAACCGACCAATCATTATAAACGACCATCTTCTCCACCAATCTTAACCTTTTATACGTATAGAACGAAAGAACAAGCAGTGTCACTTATTTTATGTGACAGAACCGAAAAAGATTGACCTCCACGTGACTCAAATTCATACCTTCTGCTCTCGGGGCAAGTGTTCTGAATAGTTACGGTAGAATAGCATCTTCTAATCTTCGTTTAGAGTCCGTGTGTATCATCACTGATACTAACTGAATCATAATTTTATTCAAAGCTGCTTTTCTGAGCTTTTTGTCTAATTATTGGTGACTTTTGTTCATAGAAACAATGAAATCTATATAAAATAACAATAGGTTTATAATCAGTATAAGGAGTCGAGCCAACTAATTCATGTTACATCTGTTTTGCTGAGCTTTTTCTCAATCAAAAAGTCACTAGTAGCCCTCTCTGGATTTCAAAAGAAAGTAATTTTAGGATCAATTATGTTTTGCAAATCAAGCTCTCACAACCTGCAATGGCTTTAGAAACCAGGAAGACAAATCTTGAACTGATTGAAATACCTTTTAGATTATTTTCACGCTTTTCTTAAAACACTAAGAGTGGCTACAAGTGACTCTCTCACTAAAAAAAAGGCTCACCGAAGCCGATGAAAGATGAACAAACTGGTTCGACCTCTTATACTGCTTTGAAACCTACTGTTATTAATGATAGAGTTCGTCGTTTTGATAAACAATAGTCAAAAAGAACTAGACAGAAAACTATGAAACAGAACTATGAAAAAAACTACTAGAATCGTAATTTTCAAGTATCTAATATTTTTAGAATCATAAATATATCTAGTTTCGAAACGCTCGAGACGTGCCATAAAATGAACTTTACCATAACTTGAGGCAAAAATGTATGACTTCAAACTGAAAGAGAACAAAAATACCATGTGTGAAAGCTGCTGTAGTCTTTCGATAGTATCTTAGGCGATCCCATGAATAAGCTACGCTTTGTAGAATCCAGTAATTGCATAATTTTGTACCGTTGCTCACGCTCTATTTGAAGAACCATTACCTAAATTGAATAAAGTGAGTATGACTTCATATGTTGTCTATTTGTTGTACCATATATCTATCGACTCTATGGCGTCGTTGCCTTGAGAACAATGTTGAGGACACGTTACAGAAGTGCTTTATATTTGATATATAAGCATTCGTCGCACGCTGGCCTTTCATTCTATGTAGGATTCAATGGTATTGTATTTTAATAAGAAGTGCGCTGGGCCGATTCATGGTCTTATGCGCTCGCGTCCTTGTATAAAAATATAAAAGTAAAGAAAAAGGCTTCATGTTTTATTTGATTGCATCTCATACAGTATGTTGAAGTGATAGATCGATCTACTTGAGTGCACATACATTTATGAAAAGATCGATAACATTTATCATCCAATCAGTGAAAATGAACGGAATTTAGCTCCATTATATTGGTTTGGTTGCATTCTGCTTTAGTTCAAACGAGTTTTAACGGTTTTCGATAACGATTCTTAGTTGACTTGAATGTTAGCTACGTTTAGTGAATATAGTGGGTATTAAAAAAGATAAAAGAAAAATAGGTGATTGTCGAACTGTTTTTAGGAAACAGTGACGCTCTGGGAGAATACCAAGCAACTTGAGATCGAACCATACACACGAAAACGTGGCAATTAACTGAACCTAACCGAATAGAATTCGACCTAGTGGAAATCTATAGATCTATAATCACGAATGTCAAGATTGGTCCTCCCTAAGGCAACTTTTACCCATCTTCTATTCGTTTAACGATGTTATTTTCGATCGATCATCATTCGCCTATACAGTCTCACCTCTTGACCGATAGTTGCCTTTTCTTATGTTGACCTCTACTCACCCTTTTCTTTCTTTCTCTATCTCTGCACATTTCTCTCATGTTTTCATCTTTTTATCTAGTATGTAAACGCGTGTGCTGTATGAAATACACAGAACTGATGTGGATAAATACTAGAGTGAAAATTTTACGACGATCGGATAGAGTTAATGATGCTCCTCTAATTTCTCGAAAGATGGTCATAACATAAACGGTGCGATAGTAACCAAAGAGTCTCTCTCACAGTATCTTGGTTACATCAATGAATGGAAAAAATTAATTGAACAAATGCATGAGGAGGAACAACATACACTCTCACATAATTCAATGATAGAAGAAACATTTGCTTGAAATATAATGAATGTTATATTGAGTAATTTCATATTTGCTTGCACATGTGTAGTCATATGTGTTCAAATACGTATATTTAACTTATAGCACAGGACTGAAGATTATCCGCAATGATAAATGTAAACCTGTTATAATTGGGTGGAAATTTTGAATCCTATTTTGAGGATCATGAGTTATTGAAAAAGCAGAAACATATCTACACATACAATATCAGCTGTATCTACAAGCCATATTTCTACAAAATTATATTTGAGATACTTTATGTTGACTTTTATTTGTATGGCCTTCCACATTGCTAAGTGACGTCAAAAATATGTTGAATTTTTTCCCGAAAGACAATTAGCTTGTATTTTTATTATATTCCAAAATCAAATACTAGTACGCCATAAACATCAATGGAGAGTGAAAAAAGAAACAGAAAAAAAGCAACATGCATGACAGAAGATGACTCAATGTCTGCAGTACAACGATAAAGGACGTGAGTTAGATTAAACAGTGAGGTATCCAAAATTCAACAAGTTAAAGGTTAATGCAAAGCTTGTCCCAAACCGAAAAATCAATCATAAATGTCAAAACATATCTCATACCACAGTACTGATATAGTTAATTACAGAAATGGGATCGGTTGACATTTTCAACTGATCGAATACGGCCGAATCATATTCACAGACGTTTCAAATTTTTTTTATCAAATTGAGTTTAGAGAGAAAAACGAATATCTTATGGAAGTAGTGGTTCTAATTTCGGCACGAAAAACTCATATTCAGAAAACCGTTAACACCTCAATTTATGATTGATGCTCATAGATGAATTTTAGTTTCCAGAATAGACTTAAGGTTTATCTACCGGCTGGTGTAAAACTGATTGAAGAATATTCAGACGACATCGTACAATGAGCATGATTATAGTGAGGGGTGCAAATTTTTATCCAATTCGCTTGTATTGCTTGTTTTTCTGATCAACATAATTTTCACTCGCAATTCTGCCGTTTACATCTAAAATGGCATGTCTTTCAGAAACAGTTAATTCTCATTATGAAAACGATCTTTAACTACCATAAAACGCATATCGTTAGATTTTTCAAAACATAGTGCATGAACTTGTGCGATTTTTAAAACTTATTTTCCTCGACGTTTTCCATCGACGAAATCAAAATCATGCACAGGGCTCTGTTTTGCGTTTCTAATCACGCCGATACTTAGAATAAACAAAAATTCTTGAAAAGAATGGATGGTCGAAATCAGAGTATATAATATCATTTCTAATTTTATTTGAAAATGAAAATTTCAGCTAAGACAAGTACTAAAGAGAAACAATCGAAAACAATGTCTATTTTTCTTTTCATCCAATCGATCATAAAGCTAATTATTGCCTCAGTTTTACTAGCCTCGTGCTCAATTAATTGAAACTTCACATGTTTCTAGTACAATACATCATTCTTTGTTCATGTCAGTTCAACTGCATCGTTCATTAGAAAATATCATCATAGTTTTATTGTTTCATATCATTATCTTTTGTTAACGCGAATCACTCAATTGTTATTGCTATTTCATTGCTGATTTGACCGTCTTGTTTTGATTCTCTCTTTATTGCTCATGAATAGTAAGAAATTGTTTCAAGAAGATCATTTTTGTTGGACATTTGATTTATATTTAAATATATCGATTAGTGAAATCTCCAGTGAATATGAGCTAGTTTTAAACTGCAAGAAAGAAAGACAATCAATATATTACTTGAAAGATGCATACGTTCTCGTAAGCATACTCCATTGTGAAATATTTTTCCTGACTGACGTTGCACTGGATGACGATGAAGAGAATTTTCTTTATTCACTTTTTCAAATTATATGCAGTGTTGTTCTTCGTTAACTGATGATATTTCTGTTAGAAAGTCATCTGACCACAAGAAATCGCTGCACTTGCAATTCACGCCAAGACAAAAATGGTTGCAAATATTTTCTAAAAGATATCCTTCGAGAATCAAACGGAAAAGCAAGAAAAGCTCGAAAGAATACAAGCTGGAAGATTTATTGAGGAAGCATGTCGAGGTTGGTTTCATTGCTTAAATCAACATCAGAGTACATAAATCGTATGGAGCAACTCGGTCGAATATTTAACGCTGATAAAACAGACTTCAGTGATAAAAGTCATAGTAAAAGTTTAGTATACGTTATTTCATGAATAGTTTTTGGTTCGTCAAAGCAAAAGTTGTGAATTTTAATTCAAGTACTCTTCATAAATTTAAAATTAATGACTGTTCCCAAAAAACTATGCAGCTGCAATACTCGCCATAAGCTCTGTCGGCGAGTTTGTTTTATCCTTCATTGTTCATTTAGGTAAAACTTTAATAGAAAACTGGTTTAAAGTGGTTTCTAATAGTATTTATTATACTATTCACGACTAGGTATGTCTACTAATCGACTGCTCTTTTGCATTCTTCTGATCTTTTTTCTAAACAAGGAATAGGTCAATACTTGGATATTCTGGTATTGAAAGAGTCAGCTAAAAGGACATCTCATCATCCCCTATCAGTTTACTACTGTCACCACACGCGTCGCTTAGCCTATCAAATATGTACTTGAGGAACCCTCATATGAAACAAACTAGTCAAATTTCTGAACCACGAGCCCATCTTGATCAACAGTAGTTGGAAACTCAAAACGTCCCTAACAATTAGCACTACAACTTTTAGAACAATCAACAATCTTTAAGTATTTTTACATGTCATTCGATTGTGGGCTAAGGAATTACTATTATTATTATCATTATCTGGAACATCTAAAACATATTTCTTTATCATCGTTGCCATCAGTTGAAGACGAGCAAGATTTTGATTTAGACAAGCTATCTCAACAAGCACAACGGATAAGGTATATTTAAACAATGCAAATTTTTATATAAAACAACAAATTGTAAATATTATTCAATAATTAGAAATCATGGAGATTAAATACCTCTTTTGTTTCAACATAGGTACGATCTTTTAAATATTTAATCCATTGAATATATTCGTCTTCCAATAATAAATTGTGAAAAAGATTCAAAAATTGATTTAAAGATGTCACTGTTGATTTTGCCAAAACTTGACAAATTGAAGTGTTATGAGGCTCAAGCAACCGTTAAAGAAGACGGTTCACTGCCACCGTCCCTCCGCGCGTATGGGGTACCGTGGCACCATCACAACTTGACCGCCTCGGACACAGTTGATGAAACAATATCAATCTATTTGTTTAATACTCCCATCACATTCTACTCATGAATTACAATTCATCGACGTCGTCTTTTAACAATGTAAAAAATGGCACATGAAAAATAATTAAAAATCTTAGGAGGACTGGGATCAATCGATCCACAATATTCTTGTACTGGAACTCATGAAAAAACTGTTCATTGAAAAACGAGTTCATTTAACTGTACGTCTAACTTCATCAATTTTACATGGTAACGAGTTGTGGGAAAATTTTAATTAATCTGAACAACATGAAACGTTAAGCATCGACATGTTGACAGTGAGTCCGGCATCAATTCAAAACGAATCACCTGTATCCATTGCATGATTATTATCTGCCAATCTTATATACACCTACATCTATCATTATAGAGATTCACATAAAGTTGACATTAAGTCAAAACAATCTTTTTAGTTTTTTTAAATTTTAAGGTGTTTGACCATTCGACCGACACTTCATGATTGATAATGTGTTTCAAACGACGTTATTCGTATCTTTTAACGCAATGATATTGGACGTAGCGTCAACGAATATCCGAAGATCCCATTCATCGCATTTACCTAGATATTATATCGAGTGATTCACTAGCCGTCATCTGGTTAACTAAACAACCAAACATTACAGCAGCTGTTTCTTCTACTAACTTCCTAGCAAAGCCTGACAATTATGCTCGACGGAATTACGATTTATAATATGAATATTATAGTGACTGAACAGCAACATATTAAAAACCGCCAACCACCAAGGATCGGTGACGACATTGCTAACCAACCAAATTGATATTCCCTACTTTTCAACCTGTTTAATTTGGAAAACCATTTGTTCAGTATGAATCATCCGATATACCCGACCCAATGGAAAACATCAATACAGTATCATCATCAATCTCATCTGAAAATTAAAAAAAGAAACTATATTAATCTTAAATACATCTAACATTTTTTATTTTAAAAATAAACTGTACCATGATTTGACAAATCGATGATCTCTGATCTATTCCCCCTAAAATCATCCTCTTACTATCCGTCCCGATTTCATTTTATCTCATTACTTCACTAATATCAACCCTATAAAGTTTCGAAAGTTATTATTGTTTAAATAGTTAGACTATATTTATTATCTAGTGAGTCATCGTGGTTAAAAAATTCAATGGAGGATGAATGGGTATCCCTTTTGCACATTTATCCAGAAAAATTTTGTATTCAGAATTTTTTCACATGCATTGAGGACTTTTGCCATCTCGAATAACTTCACAAAATAGTTTCAAACATGAATTCAACTGAAGAGTGAAAAGATTGGCGGGAGGAAATTCACTGATATATTTTCCGAAGTATTTTTCCTCGCAACATCAAATAACAGAAAGACATACTTTATTTAAGAGATCACAGCTGTAGAAATAAACTAAATTGTATCTTGTAGTTATGAAATGTCTATGTACGAGTTACAGAAGATTTTCAAAGATCGAGTAATGTCATCAAGAGATGCCCAAGGGGGAAACAGCGGATTTTTGGGATTGCCAATCCCGAAAAAAATCCCAAAAATCAGAAAGCAACGCAAAAATTCACCAGCAATATTCTCTCGTAAATGAAGGAATTTCGAGCTGAAAATTGTATCACATGTAGTCCTTGTGGTTCTTAGAATATTCTGAAATTTTCAATTTAAACGGCTGTTTCCTTCTTAAGATAATCAACTCTCAAGAAAAAATTATTTTCTGATAGTGCTATGAAATATGAGTATTACTTGCAATCGCACTATCTTCAGGAGAAAACATCTGTTTACGCTGAAAATTTTAGAATATTCCAAGAACCGCAAAACCTACATATGATAAAAATTTCAACTCGAAGTTCCTACATTTTCAAGAGGATATTACCAGTGGACTCTGGGATTTTCAAAATCCGAAAACCCGAAAGAAATCCGAAAAATCCAACAATCCCGATAAAATACGAAAATCCAAAATCCCCCATTTCCCCTTGGGGAGATGTCATCATGCATTCAATAATCGTACATCAATCAAACATCCTTCAATTAATAAACTTGCTAATGTATCCATCATGAACAATTCTGATTGGAAATCGAAGTTGAACGAATTCTAGCAGATGGACAAGTAAAGAAAGAGAGAAACATTAACGGAAGTCTTCATTCACAATTGAAAAGAATTGCAGTGTATTATATTGTCAACGATACAAAGGAATATCTAATTCAAATTACGATAAAATAGAAAAAAACTACTACCATTCATTAGAATAAACTTTCTTTAATTCATGTTTTTGCAATGAAAAATAAATGGTCATAATTTGGGACGCATAAAGGCAGGGTGAAATGTAGTTCTACGTATTTGACATGAACAAAGAATGATGTATTGTACTAGAAACATGTGAAGTTTCAATTAATTGAGCACGAGGCTAGTAAAACTGAGGCAATAATTAGCTTTATGATCGATTGGATGAAAAGAAAAATAGACATTGTTTTCGATTGTTTCTCTTTAGTACTTGTCTTAGCTGAAATTTTCATTTTCAAATAAAATTAGAAATGATATTATATACTCTGATTTCGACCATCCATTCTTTTCAAGAATTTTTGTTTATTCTAAGTATCGGCGTGATTAGAAACGCAAAACAGAGCCCTGTGCATGATTTTGATTTCGTCGATGGAAAACGTCGAGGAAAATAAGTTTTAAAAATCGCACAAGTTCATGAACTATGTTTTGAAAAATCTAACGATATGCGTTTTATGGTAGTTAAAGATCGTTTTCATAATGAGAATTAACTGTTTCTGAAAGACATGCCATTTTAGATGTAAACGGCAGAATTGCGAGTGAAAATTATGTTGATCAGAAAAACAAGCAATACAAGCGAATTGGATAAAAATTTGCACCCCTCACTATAATCATGCTCATTGTACGATGTCGTCTGAATATTCTTCAATCAGTTTTACACCAGCCGGTAGATAAACCTTAAGTCTATTCTGGAAACTAAAATTCATCTATGAGCATCAATCATAAATTGAGGTGTTAACGGTTTTCTGAATATGAGTTTTTCGTGCCGAAATTAGGATTACGGTCTGTATTAACCGCTAGGGTATTTGCTATTTTTATAAAAGCAAGAGGAAAACGAACATTAGCAACTAAGAGCAATTAAAATTTAAAGAGAGAAAAGAATAAAGTTATTCAATCGATCTTGATGTATTATAACGTTTTTCGTTTTCAATAAGAATTTAAAAATATATGTGAGGTTCGATTAACAGGTAATCATTGTACGATTATGGTTGTGTCTTGTTATGTATTACTGAAAGTATCCATGAAAATGAAATTAAACGATTATATGGATTCTGACTAGAAGAATCGAACGTAGCGGACTGAATTTTTGAAAACTTCTTACCAAATGGATCCCAATTGTGTTAATTTACACTTTTGTATATTTCCTTAGCTTAGAAAATTTTCTATGAACATGTTTGCATTCGGAGAAGGACATGAAAATAGAAATTAATTGCAAACTTCGTTGTCCCTCCCCCTCACCATTCTAGAATCCAAGGCCACTAGATATTAGAAGAGCAACCCCAAGAAAACATTCACTAGGCTTAATAGAACTTGTCATGAAATCTCTAGAAACATTTTATTAAAATAGAGTGCTTCTTCACGTTTGAGCACTTGATAAACTGGTTTTTTAGGAAAAAAAGAAGGTTTGGGGAATAAAATGACTTTTTTCTAATTAAAAAGACTAGCTTTCCAGAATTTACAGCGAAAAGTGCTACTTTCAATGCTTTTGAAGCGTTTCGAAAACACTTGGTTTTCTCAATAAATCCTAGCAAAAACTGGCAACAACGCAAGTCGACATTTTAATGAGTGGTGTGAATTTCGATAATAGGAGCTTACATTTTATTTCTATATCTGTCAACTGAAGAAATATTGATTATAGAGTGTAGCACAGTAAATCATAAATACAATTTCATCCCAGACCAATTTTAGTTTTTTATCGACTAGTTAACATTTTTTTTTGTCAATGTTCTTTCACTTCGGCATTTCTTCTGGTCGATATTTTGCTATGTTCATAGTTGTGTTGTTGGCATGTTTCTTAAAGACTTTGTTCCGTTTCCTGTTAGAAAAGCAAGAATAAAAGAACGAGCAAGACCAGCATTATTAGAGAAGATTCACTGGATGTATATGTTTTGTTTCAAACGTGCGATGCATAGGTACTGAGACAAATGTTCGATGTTACTGCGGAGGGAGATTTCATTCAATCGATCAAATTTTCTGTGTATTTGAAAGAGCAAGAAAATTTGTATCTAGTACACTCTGAGTGAGCGCTAGGCAATCCTTTCCTATAAGTTTTCAAAAGCATACTTGTTCCAATGTTGTGATCGAGTTCTTTCGTCTTTTTAGTAATTCGTTAGGTCAAATAGTCCTTCCTGGATATCATTGGGTGGGATTTTTCCTCGTTATTCATAATTGATACCGTGATGTGTTAAAAGTGTTTGAATTTCACGTGTGTAATGTGAGTGGGATAAGTCAGCCACAGTAATATAGTCTTCATCATCATAACGATTGACAAAGGGGATCAACTACTTTCGGATACATTCATTCAGGTACTCCCCAACTTGCGCTGACTGATCCCAGTCTTATTACTCACGGTTTTCACCAATACTCTCAATTGTTGATTAGAAATATCGGATGGTGGGCCACTTTTCGGCAAGAACTCTGTACTACCATGTTCAGTATACGACTTTTACATATGATAAATCGTTGATTCCTGAATTCTCATTCTCAGGAGGGGAGATGCGCAAGTTTTCCAAAAAAATATGGCTTGATTAATATGTAACGTTCGAACGAATTTTGCTACTACTTTTCTCTCTTCCTGTTTCATTTTCCGTTTACTAATAATGGCACCACAAGCAATATACCATAGAAAGAAGATGGTTTTTTCTATTAAAAAGATCCTTAGTTAGGTATATGCGATGAAATCT
Source organism: Rotaria macrura (assembly GCA_900239685.1). Classification (NCBI taxonomy): domain Eukaryota; kingdom Metazoa; phylum Rotifera; class Eurotatoria; order Philodinida; family Philodinidae; genus Rotaria; species Rotaria macrura. The sequence goes on from OENT01000180.1 coordinate 105,058, forward strand.
GACTTCCTGGTGCGACGCACGTTTTCTCTCACTACTTATAAATCACACGTTACTAACGATAATAACAATCACCATTGTCAAATATGTCGATTTGTAATATAGCGGAATTTTTCTTATGATCCCACCATTTTTAGTCTAATCTGTAATTTCTTAAGTCCACGCTTTGGTACGAGAGAATTTTATTTTCAATCGTTCAAGATTTTGCTTTATCATACTAAACTTAATGACGATGATATGCAAATGGTATAAAAACATGAAAAATTGATGCAATCCATGTAAACGGTTGCTTTTTCTTCTTGATGCATGCTTCCAAAGAACGTCGAGGTATATCATTTTGAATTGATGATGTAGATGTGGACGTTTGTAGTGTCTTTAAGATTCACACTCACTCACACCAACAAAAACATCCTAATCCAGCACCTGCTCCCGTTTCCCTCTCCACATTTTATTTCGTACCAATCAGCAATAGAGTTATTATGTATTCTTACTTATATGAAATATTGTAAGTTTCACATTTCAGCTCAACGAGGCTGCACGAATAATCTTTTTTCTATTAATGCCACGCACCTAGTTGTATTTGTGAGTGGAAATGAGTGAGTGTTTTGATTAAGAATCTTTAAAATGGGCCCGGTCAAGGATTGACTGAGGCCGAGCCCGGAATTAATATGTTTTTAGCGTTGTCCCGGTGTGCTTTTTTCATCAAGTATTATACTGTATATTTTTATATTTTTTACTCGTTTTTGACCAAAAATCTCTAAACCAATTATTGTTTTCTTTAAATCCGATAAAAATTTTTAGAGATCATGATTGCGCTTCCAATAATCAAATCTTTGAAAACTCGATTAGGTTTTCGAGTATATAAAACAAAATATACATGTATTTGATTCGATAGCTGTTTAAACTAAGTATGTGCCACTGCCAGTTAACGGGATACTCATTTAGATTGGGTATCCTATATAACTGAATTCATTATCAAGGTTAGATAATATAATGTGTTAAAATCATAAATTCATGAAGTATTGATAGAATTACAGATCAGTTAAATCGATACTCAATCGGACAGACACCTAGTCAACTAGCCTTCGTGCATACCTAATTCACTCTTAACTGTATAAACCTTATAGTGACTTACCAAAGGTACCCCTACTTATTTAATGATGATTTGAGCTGTATCGGTACTCAGTCCCCGATTCTGCAGTGGCACTGGTGCAAACCTAGTTTAAAAATCCCTATATTTGTAGTGTTTTATCATTGTTCTGATATTTTTCGTGTGAATCGCTTATTTTCCTTCTTGTACTCATTCATACTTTACTTGAGAAAAACTTTTCCACTCGTCGGAAATAAAAAAATAAGCATAAGAGTGAGAATTGACCCGGCAAAATATTCAAAAATTTCCGTAAGAATAGAAGTTTTAATCTTGCAGATCCTGAGCTACTTCTAAGATCAAAGACATTCCTTTCACTCTCAAATACTAGCGGCAGTTGATAATTATATAGGGCGTATGCATTGTGGAAAAAACCAGATTCTGAGTTTTTATATGTGAAAATAGTACATTTTAGTTAGAATTAGGACCGGGACTGAGACTGAAAAAAAGTCATTTTACAGATCCCTAGTTTTGATGAACATAGAAAGCCAACACTCTCGTGTTAACATTTTATGACAGGCTTCATTTTTATCTTTTTCCAAGATGCACTTGCTATACTCGAAGGCAACAACAAATTCATATCTTTGAAATAAACAGTTTAAAAGCACTTATGACGTTCATCATGAATTTACAGTCTCATTGTACCTAAGACAAGCTTTTGATGCTTTAAACCGAGTCTATATCACGGAATAAAAGAGTTGCATATTTAAAACAATTACTGATTACAAGACTAGATGATGTAATACAATGAGACTGCAGAACATAGAAGTATGCAGAGCGAAACGTCTTGGCACCATATGTTATTTGTTTTTGATGCAGTCTCAAATGGCAGAACTATCAAAATATTTGATGCGGCGAACTACCCAGGCAGACAAATATTTGGAAAAACGAGTTTAAATATTCAATCTGGAACGCCAATTGTGAGTCACTAACGCTCATTAACAAAACACACGAAACGCGTTTTTTGCGCAGAATTCTCACTTTCGGAGAGTGACAACGGATAAAAACTCAAATTATGAGNCTCATAATTTGAGTTTTTATCCGTTGTCACTCTCCGAAAGTGAGAATTCTGCGCAAAAAACGCGTTTCGTGTGTTTTGTTAATGAGCGTTAGTGACTCACAATTGGCGTTCCAGATTGAATATTTAAACTCGTTTTTCCAAATGTTTGAATGCCTGGGTTAAATCAATGACGAACTAATTTATTACATGTACTGCACAACTCAAGTTGATTTAGAGATTTAATCTCCAACAAAAAGAATAGAAATAGCGTGAGTTTTTATACCAGTTGTAGGATTAGAAATTGCCGAGTTGGATTCGACTCAAAATAAAATCTATGATTTAAGCTCAAATGAGATTTGAAAAAAATCTTGCTAAAAATTCGTCATCTGTTTTGCATACCCTGTACCAACGACTAGAATGTGTGTAATCTTCTTCAAGATAATGCATCACATATGAGCTAAAGAAAGTAACAGAAAATCATGGCATTTTCCAAAACATTTCTGATATGTCACTGGTACCGCTATTGAATGTCTCTGTTTTATTGTCTCTTTCTCAGTCCCATGGCATCTTATGCCATACTAGCTGTAGGCAGTACTTGTCGAATAAAGTTCTCCCATTGATATTTCATTACGAAACAAAGAAGAAAAACTAATAATACGCAAGCTCATTGAGTACCAATACGATTACTTCGCAAGAACGTTGGTGTCATCGCAAGCTTCATAGCAATTTCAGTTTTGTTCTCGTCACGAACATCGTCTGATATTTCATGCTGAGTTTCACTGATTTCTTCATCTTCATTTGTGTGAAATGACTTGTCGCGTGTTTCAGGAAGGAAATAGATAAAACCAGTCATAATAATCGTTAGAGAAGCATAAACATAAAACGTGATCTTTAATTTTTTCTCGTCGATAGCAGCGTCAATGATAGGCGCAAGAATAGCTCCACAACGGCCGACAAATACAAAGACACCATTGGCGAAGCCACGCATCGATGTTGGAAACAACTCTGGAACATAAATCCAAGTTATCGATACAGCACCACTGATCGTCATTTTCCCTATCTGTGAAATAACAACAGTAAAGGTAGGCAACGATATTTTGATGAATGGAATTACAAATACGCAGATAGATGTTAACAACGAATAGATTATCAATGAATATTTTCTTCCAAGTCGTGTAGTAATCAATATACTAACACTTATATATCCTATACCTTCCACAGCTGCACCAATTATAGTATTCCAGTATGGACTTACTGCATCATTCATTGCACTGAGTCCGTAGGAAATTTTGATATACAAAAGCATAGTAATAAAACCGATCGATCCGCAAATAATCAATCGAGGCACATGCCTTACAAACTTTTCTTTGGTTGTTTGTGCTGCATGTTTAGCTTGTCGCATGACAATACCAGGATCATGAATCAGCTGAATATACTGTGGATACCATTGATCATGAGTACGACCATTCTTCGTAGCGATTTTGCTGAGGCATTGTTCAAGTTGAATGTATTTTTTCGCACTAAATAACCAATACGGTGACTCAGGAACAAAGTAAAGATATGGTAAAACTAGAGCAAAATAACCACTGATAATCCATTTAAGACGTAGCCAATCACGAGCCAGAAATGCAAAAATAGTTACCAAAGCTTCACCAGCGGTAAAACCAACCAAGGCGAGATTCCCAGCAAGACTGGTATGTGAAGATGTAGTTAATTCCATGAGAAGAAGAAATACCATGGGATATGCATCTAGACTTGAAAAAAGTTGGTTCACCAATAACAAAGCAAACCTAGATCATGTCATAGAAAATTTGTTCAAACATAGTAAGAAATGAAATCGTTCAATTACTTTCTCGATAGATCTAGCAACACGATACAGAATCTGCCTATGGATGCAACAAATAAGAGACCTTGGGATTCGTTGGACCTAGATTTGGATTTGTTCTCGCCTGAGATTTGGATTTGGGATTTGGTCCACATTATTATGGTTAACATTTGGGTGGGATTTAGATTTGACTTCAGTGTAGCACGGCTACACATTTTTACTCATGTTAGATTTTAAACAAATCACAAGTCCAGGTTCAAATCTAAGACTCAAACTCAAATTCAAGTCCACATCCTAAATCCTAAATATATCACCAATCCTAAATCCCAAATCTAAGCCGAACAAAGCAATATCAACAATCTTGTGATCCGAATCTAGACTATCTCCATATCTAGGAACTTAGTTCGAGCCATGCCCCAAATGCAGAAACGAAATCCAAATCCCAGTGCAAATCTAGAAGATTTGGTGACTAGTCTCTAATCCACTAAAGATTTATTGCACTCCCGAATCTATCCGTATGTGCGTACGGTCATGTGGAGAAATTTTTGAAAACTTAAAAATCTCGAGACATTTTCGAAAAAATATTAACCCTCCGTAGAAGCATATTTTTCCCTCCTGGTCTAGAAGGGGAAAATATTTTCAAAAAAGGTAAATAATCCTACATTTTTCCAAACGAGTCTTGGCTTATTGATATACGCACCGATTAGATCTTGCACATTTCTTCTTTTATTCTATTTAGATTTGAAAAGAATCCTCCATTTCTTTTTCATAGCTTCAGTGTCTTCTTCTTTCTTTTATGCTGATCATGCGTTTCACTACTTTTTGTATTTCACTTTTTCTCCTTGGGCGTAGCTATATGGTATAAAAAGAATTATATATTGTCTCCTCTGTTCCTTTATGCTTTTCTTGTACGGTGATGTCACTTGTCGCCATCTTTTCTCAGTAACTACATATAGTTGTGATTGTGTACTCTTATACATACCAGAGACCGAAAAGAATAGAAAAATATCAATTCGATTCGATTTGATTTGATTCGATTTGATTTGATTCGATTCGATTCGATTCTACTCCATTCGACGCACACATAACACAAGAGTACCTCATTGATCATAGAGCGTGTGCGCAGCCATTATGAATTAGCTTCGTCAGTCTCGAGGGAGCGTATTCTTTTCTTTTGCTTTTGAGTGTATTTCGCAAAGAATAATCAAAATATAAAAACAGATTCGACAAGAATAAGTAATTTCAGAAGAAAATAGAGACTGAACATGGGTGCATCTAAAGATTCTAATCAATGGAAAGAACTATATCTTGTCTATTTTCCAAACTGGACTTCTATTCCACTTGTACTTGCATTCCGTTCAATTTTCTGAGAATGCTGAGATCTTCCGGCTATTATAAAATTTTTAGTACCAATACCAGGGATCTTTTATCTATGGGGTACTTTTTCGCATGATTTGCAACTAGAACTGAGATCTTTTAGGATTTTGCTGCTTGCTTTAAATTTCGTAGGATCCCAATGATTTTCTCTAAAGTTTTCGAAAATACTAGTCACTGTGGGAGCTGTTTTCTTGAATTTGGGTTCCACAGAATTGGTTGGAACTTTTTAGTATACATATGTCATTTCAAAAGCAATAACGTCTCAGCTTTCATCCATTGATTTCATCAGTAAGAAACTGCAAGCGCACGTGTAAGCAGCTGAACAATATTAAGTCTATACAGAAAAAAATTGCGATGAAATATAGTGGAAATAGAAATATCAATCACTGTTACTTTCGATTCAGCTAATAAAGAGATTGTTTTTCATTATCGAGAGGTCGAAATTAATTCGAACTTCTTTGCATGGCAATTTGTCTACAGCGATGAACTACCACTCCATGATAGTATTGCTGCAACGTTTTACAACGACCGGAACGACAAATAAGGCGAGAAATATTTGAAAATGGCACTCAGTGCTGCGATTCGGAAGTGGAACCGAATAGGCACTTCGGATTCGATTCGGTTTACTTCTGTATTCGATTCGATTCGATCAGACCTACTTTTTCAAAATCTCAATTCGATTCGATTCGTTTTCGGTCTCTGATACATACACAAATGCTAGGATGACTAACATACAAAGACTTAATTGATTTACTATACTAAATTGAATAGATATAAAAATAAATGTGACTCATATACAGCAACAACATGTCGAATGGAATCAAAGATGCTTACTCAAAAATGCTCTTAATGATAAATTTAGTATATGGACAACAGATGGAAAAGTAGTTACATTGAAAATAATGAAATCATTTTATATCAACAAAACACTAGGAAATGGTATTCATGATCTTTCATAGTTTTACTCCTTGATGATATTTAAAGTTAGAAGTGAAGCAGTTTTTGAATTAGTAACGTCAGTTTTAAAAGGGCACATACATAATAACTGCTTATTACTGCACAGTTCATTAGATGAATAAATAATGTAACATTTGGAATGTATCATCAATACATTCAGCCGATTGATTCGTCCCAAGGGCACTTAATGATTATTTTAGTCATAGCAGAGAAAGGTACTGGTTACTTTATAAAAAAAATGAACAATATCAAGTTTGGAAACTTGTTTCTTCTGGTTTAGCTGTTTTAAATTGTTCACGCAAAGTACAACTAGGAAGATTACCTGAACCAAACGATATTGAATAATAATATTCCTTTTTTTTCTAACATATATATCTCAAACAGTGATGCCAACAGGCCACTTTTTTCCTGGCTGGCCTGGCCTGGTCCAGTCTGACTCAGCCTCGGGGTCAGAGCACTGTAGATTGGCTGGCTTCTTCGCCTGGCCGCAGGCCCAACCAGGCCAAGTGATATTTCTGATTTTTCAAATTGATGTATAATTTCAGTTTCAATCATTTAAATTATTTTCATGAAGATAACAAATAACCAGTTCTTACACAAAATAGAAATTAGAACAAAGAGACAATCATCATAACTATTTTTCATGAGAGAAAAACTTGAATTATTGAGATTTTTTCATAATATCATCAGTTTTTCACTTAGTCGAAAGATATTTTAACACAATAATAAAAACAACATATGCTTATAGGAACAAGATCAACAGTTAAAAGAATCTAATGTTTCAGGATGGTTACTGAAGAAATTCATATAATTTCTCAACCGCAGGTCAAAGTTGTTGGCCTGGCCTGGATCAGGCTGGATATATTGGCTGAGCGGACCAGGCCAGGCCGGCAGCTCTGATCTCAAACCAGAATTTCTTGTTTTCCAAGGTCGATGGATACGGCCCAGCATAAGATCGTATGCATGAACGCAGTTATACGGCATGATTATAATGAAATTACGGTCCGTATCCCAAATGAAAATATTTTGCATTGTAAGCTGTTTTTCAGCAGCTTTGAGTCACTTAATCATACGTAAGTCGCTGAAAAATGCTTAAAAATGCATATAATAAGCTCCTAAAAGTAGCTCTCTGTGGAGTGTGGCTTAATTCAGCTTCGAAAATAATTTCCGAAGCACTTTTCAGTATATAATCACTTAAAAGCACTGTCGGCTTCTTGAATCTAAGCGATTTACGGTGCTTATGTTCGGATATATCTAATGGTGTGGTCAATTTTTTCAAATGTAAGCACCAATCAGCGCTTTATAAAACATGTTACAGGTATAAAATCTAGAAATCAGTTCAGTCTTTTGAAGCACTTGAATTTATATTTCAACAATAGCTTATTTTGTATCCTCTTTTTAGATCTAAACAATTTTTTCATCAGGAGAAATTCAGAGTTTGATTTATTTTTTATTCATGAAGTTATAAATCACTATTTATCCTGACGAAATTATAATGTTACTTATTCATAATCGATTTTACTATAGATCTATAAAAAGATGGAATGTGATCAAGGTCTTTGTCCAAGATTACGTGCGAAGATTCTGAATCCTCAAAATCTTTCAGAGACCATCTTGGGAAAGTCATTCATAGCATGTTAATGAAATTATTATACAATATCCATAGATGAGACCGTTCTATGATTTGGTAGTAACTTAAGATTGGAAGATTTCAACTAAACATGAGTTTTTTGTCGTCACGCTAATAGCAATTTTCTATGTTGAAGTTTACAACTAATCTCTTGTAATTTCTGCGAATTTTCTGAGTTTGTTTTTTCAAGTTGTAAGTTTTCTTTGAAGAAATCCAATATGCACAACTAAAATATTCTGTACAGCTCAAATAGTATTTTTCAATCAAGAAAACTTATTCGTTTAACAAAGTGAACGATAATCAACATAAAATAGTAGTGTTGCGCTCATCTCTATGTTAAAAATGATGCTTGCTTATAAAAATTTTTCTCCTTCTTAAGAAAATTCAATTAAGAAATTCGAAAAAATAAATATAAATTAAGAGCTGGAGAACCCAATGCCTAGAAATGATTTATTCATTATCCTTATTTTTCTAAAGATTTCTAAAGTAATTTTCCTCAACGAAAAAAACCAGCTCAAAATTTAAGTATACCTAGCACTTCTGAAAAGTCACTAGAAAAAAGTAAAATAGAAATTATTTGCTGGCGACCTTATTGGCATAATTCATATAATACGGTATCATCGATACCCAGATCGAACAGAACGATCCGTAAACGGTCGTATATGATGAAAATACGGCCCATTACGGTGTCATCTTATCCCGTTTTAACAGGGTCAGTATTACAGCCGTATGTTCTAAGAATAAGATAGTATTACACTATCTTTACGAGCGTTTTACGGCGTATATACGGTGTCGGTGTACGGTAGTAATGCTGGCCCTGTGACAACTCAATAATACGGCTTCAAAGGGTCGTTTAACAGTGAAGTACGATGTAAAACGACCGTTTACAATACTGTTACGGTTATTTACGGTGGTCCATTTCGATCGTCCTGAGTACCCTTTCACAGGGTTATTTGGCAACGTGGTTTGTAAAGCTACCTTCTGGTTGAAAGATATGATGATCGAATCCAATCTCCGACGCAACTCTATTCACAATTAAAATTCAATAAATTTGCAGTTAGATGACGTAGAGAGAAATTCCGAGTGTAGTTACCAAATACGGACTTTAGAGGAGTGATATATAAATTTTTTATTATAACATAAATTTCAGCACTTAAAAGCACTGAGACATTTCACCTTAAACTCTTTCAATCGCTCAAAAATGTGCACTGAAAAGCGCACATTGAAATTTGTTTTGAGTCAGCTTTTTCGCTGACATTTTCACATGGGATACGCCAGTACACTGTGACAAAACAGCTCTGTAAACGGCAGGTATGCGGCACAATAATACAACCCCATATATAAGGGGCCGTATTGCCACAATATACGGGCGTATAAGGACCATAAATTTATTGTAATCATACCGTATAACTACGTCCACTCGTACGTCCGTGTATTTTCAACCTGGGTTATTATTGTATTTTGTAGTGGTGGAAAATTTTCGAAAAAACAATTGCCGTGCGGAGAAATTTTTTAATTTTATGGCAGATTCTGCCCCTCTGCGTGGCAAACTATCTCTTGATAAACATCCTGTTTTATGCTGCTCTGATTCTGTGTTAGGATAGAAATTCAATCCCTTGTCAAAGTAAGTGTTATCGAATGCTACAGTAAATTAGGGGCCAAAACTGATTCTTTCACATAACAGGTTTCGTTGTATTATCAATTGCCATATGAGAAATCCAAGAATACACTAGAATTTTTCCCGGCCCAGGTAAAAGCATACGGTACGTATACGGCCGTTTACGGTCAAATACGGAGCGTATACCGCCGTAAACCTGGTCCATGATTTACGGCCGTATCCGATCGATATACGATACAAATACAGCAAAAGTATGGTGAGTATACGGTCGTAAATCATGGACCTGGTTTACGGTGGAATACGGTCGTTTATGGTGTAATTACGGCGTAGAAACGGCCGTTTACGGTGAAGTTACGGTAATTTACAGTGGACCGTCTCCTTCCTCCTGCGGGGGTGAACAGCTTCCTATGTAGCCACTCCTAATGCAGATTGTACAACGAGTTCACATGATGAATTCATTTAATTAACTACATTGTAAGAAAAAATTGGGTATATTATTAAACCGTTTTAGTCAGAACAAATGAACGATACCTTCACTTATGACTCTTCAGTAGAAACTAGGCTTGATATCACAGAAAATAATCTTTCGAGTTCGATACGAATCCTTTAGGGCTTAACGAAACCTTGAAAGCTTTTTATCGAGCTCAAATGGTTTCGTATTTTTCACAAATACCTAACAATCATTGGAGATTGCTTTCGATACTTTAATCATAATGAGGAATTATTAACAAGGCAATCAACCAAACTTTACTAGTAGTGCTTTCTGTTATAACGGTGGCAAAATAGAAGGTTTATTGGAGACTTCTCCGACTTACTTGGCGTTGACACTCATTGGAAGTGCTTGCAAAAATATTTGAGTAAGTAAAGGAAGCAAAAGAGTTAGAATTGCCAGAATTTGGATCATTTTCCGCCGCCCAATCTTGTCAGACATCGTTCCAGTCCCAAGAACTAAAAAACTGTTATGAAACAAGTATTTATCATAAGTATAAACTATTGATATAGATAGTTTTCTTACCCTCCCACTTGATATAAAGTTGATAGCCATGTTTTTTTTACAGCCTGCCGACAAACAAGATTAGCTTCCTCTGTAAATGTTCGACCAAAGACATCTCGATCGTATACAAAATCATTGCACACTGATCCATTGATATCGTTGCATTTGGAAATGTGTTGCCACGTATCCAGAATATTTTGATGTGTTTGATTGATTGATTGATATCGATCTTCGTTATCCCATTGCCATAATGGTAGCCGACATCGAAACAATGGCTCAGCTACTCCAAATACGTAATAAAATGTTGTAATACCAGAACCAATTGGTATTAAGGAAAGAAAAAAGTAATTTACAAATTGAAACCTTTTGAAATCACCACAATGTTGAAGTACGATTTCCAATGAGATTTTGTTGGACATAGAGGTAATCTACCGATGATTTTGCTGGTTCGTCTTGTTCGTTCTAACTTTATCTCGAAAATATAAAATGACATGCCAATTCTGCACTAAAAGATTTTACTTGGATCAATAAAGTTATATTTAGCTTTTTTTTTTATAGATAAGCGGTGAAACTGTCATGTTGTCAAACAGAACAGCGAGAGAAAGACAAGGCAAATAATTTGATACTGCTGCAGAATCATTCGAACAAAATACTTCATCTCTCTTTCTCTATTTTTTGGAAACATCGATTCCCGATCAATATTGCCAATAGGAATAGGACCCTGGCTATCGGTCATTGTTTTACTTCTTTCATTTGAACAGTCAAAACTAGTAGCCTTTTGATGGTTTGCCAAAGAATCCCCATAACCGTTACACCATTTGCTGGCATGTGCTTTTAGCCACGAGGCCGTCTCGCTGACTGATTTCAATGATGCTCATTAACTTTCTGTGTTTTTGCTGATCTATTCCAAGCTTTCTTCCATTTTCCATTGCCGCTACTATCTCTGATTTAAGTATATGCAATGGATTTAGTATATGTCTCCAACATTAACATCAATGTTGTCACTGTTTCATTGCGTCTTAGATCGATTATAGCCTATAAACTGTGACGACCAACTATTTCACTGTACAATCAGTTTCTTTAGCCGCTAACGTTTGAGCTTATCTTTTCTACGTTTTACAGTTTCTTTTTCACTTGTTTTACTGCTGCTTTCAAGTTTGTATTGATCCTAGGGGTGAAGATTTTTAGTTAAAATGCTTTCTCTTGTATAAATTTTGATCGAAGGTAGTATCGTTCACTAATTTAAATGCGAAAATGTCTTCCAGGCATTTACTATTTTCATTTTTCTTTAAAAAAGCCTTTGTTTCATAAAGAAAATACATCAACTGCGCCAATTAAATTCCACTGAAAATATTGTGTAATTCATGATAGATTCATATTCATCAATCTCGCACAAGCTCGGTGTATCGTTTTAAAAAATTATCATTTCTGGAAAAGGTTTCGTGTAAAGGAAAATGGTTAGATGGTATAATTGGTTCATTTTGGTCACTGTTGGGTTACGAAAGAGGGTGTGGCTACGGCCAAGGTTTTCACTGTGAATGTGAATGAACGGTAATTCAACCAAAGTCTTTCTCTTTCACATTCATAGCCACACGCACTAAAACCTCTACATCTTCATTAACTATATATCATCAAAAACTCTGGAAACAATATGTGTTGCATTGATTTGACCGAAATACTTTATGAGTTTTGAATTCATTTTGTGCAATTCATATATATTTCGTCGGGCAATAGTGGGCGGAAAATTCAGGTCTAACTATCTCGGTTTCGCAACCTCTCATCTGCTCCCTCTCTTCTCAATTACAGTCCATAGCAACCACTGCCTTTTTACTTCGAAGAAACAGAAAGATGTTCACTCAAAATTTCGAAAACAACAGAAGAGATATTTCGTTTCGATGACTTGTTGCTAATAGTAGTCCTCTGTAGTCCAGAAGGAATATCATTTTACGTATTTTTTATGAATTTTATCAAAGCTTTAGAAATTTTTTATGCTCCACCATTAAACTCTTATCACACGCCATGAAAATCTCTATGAAAGATCTTCGTTTTTACAAAGAATGAAAAGTTATGAAATGTGCTTTTTAATCGTCCGAATACATATCTGCCAGTCTAAATGTTAGGTAATTATGAAACGATAATACACAGCTTTTTTTTGTTTTATTTTTTATTAAACCCAGTATTTTCGGTATATTGATGCACATATTTTCACTATGTGAACGTTCAAATTATTCACTTTTACCAGACGTTACTTTCAGTGTGCCCATTATGAAATTCAAGATATTACTGATACAATTAATTATTAATTGTTATTCTTATTTCTTTTAGGAACGGTAAGGCTCATTGAAGTAATAATGATACAGTTTTATTTTCCGAGTGAGCTATTATTCTTATGAAATGATTTTCTTCTATTTATGTTTAGTCTGTTTCTCATTCAAAGTAAATCTTTTGCTGAATTGAATTGAAGCTTATGGTTTGGCTTTAGTTTATTTTATTTGCAACGTTTTTCTACGAGTTCGAAAATGCAATTTTGTTATCTTATTAATTATATCCTGTATTTGTTTGTGCGTTTTGTTTTACTATAGTTTCGTTGTAATCTTCCAGGTAATACCGTTCAAATCAAGTAAACGGTTCCATCACTTTTGTCTATTGTTAGAATGATAATATCCTCGATTGCTCCAATACTATTGCGGATGTTTCTTTCATCATGTCTGAATTTTTCTTTTGTAGGTTTTTCGTTTAAGTGAAGAAACGTTGAATTATCAGTCATTGAAGCTATCACCCGATCAAGTTTGGTGATGTTAATATAATGCTTTTTTTTATTTGCTGTATTATATATTTAATTAAATTGAATGAACTTATACGGATTGGGGCAAACTTGTACAATTTTTTTACTAAATTTAATTGTTCTTTTAATTCAAATAGATTCTCGACATGCTAATAATAGTAGATCAAATGGCAAGCCATTGACTTCCAACGTTGCTGAGCCTATTGAATCCGGCAGAGCCCATCGTAGCTCTATGGTGTCTGTAAAATCTAGTGAAGTCTGGAAGTTTTAAGAAATGTTTCTGTTACTGAGATTTTATTGAGCAAGAAAAAATTACTGATTTCATTTTCTCAGTGAATGCATCAAGACACTATTATCTGAACATGCTTTTCTCTTCTGTATTCATAATAAAATTCAAATTTAATATGTGCTGTTAAAGGTCTGCTAGAAAAGGAAAGATAGTTAAAAAATTCCTCTTTTGATTGGCTCGTTCAAATGAATGAGATTCATTCGTTTGGTGAAGACGTTCTAATTGATTTTTCATTATTTAATATACCTGTATGATGGCTACTCATTCTAATACGAAACCGAATCAGATGACGAGTACGAAAAAATATTATCGATACTTAGATTAAAATTGTATTATAACTTTACATTCATACTGATATTGATGATGTTATTTTAAAGGCCAAATGAAAGATAGTTTCACAGCCAGACGAAAACCAAACATATATAAGCTATTCAATAGAGAATCGACATGTTTTTGTATGTTCTTCATGATAATGCTGATGTTACTCGTAATGACCTTTTAGAGGAGCTTTCGTTTGTTGTCACTAAAAATGTCAAATCAAAAAGAAAACGATAAATCACTACCTCTCCTAAAGTGATATTCACTCTTAATATATGCAATAATTAGTATTCACTTTTCATTTAATAAAATTTTTAACAATTTCATAACCACTTTTACTTATCTTGTGATTTTAATTTTCGACATTAGCTGTTTCACATTTTCCCTTTCTTTCTAATTCCATCCAGTTCTATGAATAAGTGATACACATCTAAACTGAATTATGACAACAATATACTTATACTGGATTACAACAATAGAAAAGAAATAAACCACATGGCATGAAAACAAGCCTAAGCATCATATAAAAATGTGTTTAAAGGCGATAATATGGTATTCTGCTTACACATAGCGTTGAATCTTATCGGAAAGAAGTATTACTTAAGTATATCCGTAATGACAAACTCATCTTTGATTGCCAGTAAAAATATCGGCAGTAACTATGCGGACACTAGAAATGTTGATCGTAAAACTGTTGAGATTAACTTCTTCAATTGAAAAAATTCTTGCGTTCTGCACAAAATCAACGAACAATAAAAAAACTATTTTCTCGTGCATTGTTTTAACGTTTTTCAACTGTATATATGTTAGATTATGAACCAGAGCTCCGCGGGACGACAAAAAATTTGTCCCGTCCCGTCCCGCATCCCGTACCACCTTATCCGGCCCGTCCCATCCCGCTTTATTCGCTTTTTAGGGTCCCGTCCCGTGTCCCGCGCTACCTGTCCCGTCCCGCATTTATTAAGATGTCGAGTACTGTTAGAAATATAAGAATAAGTGCTAAAACATTTTCGACATGAAGCAAAGCCTTCAATTCGTTTAGAATGACCATGATGATTAACGACCGCAGGAAAACCAAACGTATTCCAGCAACCAGACGTTCGTTTACCCGTATTTTCTAAAACCACATATTCATTGGGCTTTGTTTTAAGCATAATTCGCAGTTGAGAACATGTAAATTTATCTGAATTACGATTTGAAAACGATGGGTTGATCAATAAGACATTGGAATCACAGGAAGTAATATTTTGTACACGTGAAATGGCAATTGGTGACAAAATTTCAGGAGAAGACATTATTTATTTATTCGTTAAAACAACAACTGCTAATGTCTAAAAAAAACAAAGATATTATTTCTAAATAATAAAAAAAAGATCGGAATGCCGTAAACAATAATTACAATACAATCACTGTATCGATTCAAACAAGTGATATATTATCATTGTGTGAAGACAAGCAATCGAATGACCTCTAACGTCGAATGCGTAACTCAATACATAGATTCGCAAAACTGCAATGAATGCACAATACTTAATGCCAATTGTGCTTGTATGAACTTGGCGGGACAGAGAGTTAATTGATCTGGTCCCGCGTCCCGCGGAGCTCTGTTATGAACTGCATTATCTATCTAAAACGAATTGATACAATCCTTTGTTCAAACGATGTTAATTGATAAGATAGAATGCAAAAATAACTCTTCAGTTCTGCATATTTTCAATCTGAAGACTGTGATATTCGAGAGGTTAAAAGTGTCTATAGTTAAACTATTCACATCTAGAAACGCCGAAGATCGAATTTCGGCATTTAACACCGAACGATCAAGATATGAGCACCGATGGGCGTTGATGAGTTTGAAAGTGAATCTCAGTCTACTGTAATGATATGCTTACACTCAGAAGTGAGATTGGTTCAATTTGAACATTGATACATTTCGATGTGTGTGCGTGAGTCTTATTACCTTTACTCGCAATGCATAATGCCATCTTTTCTGTAAGAATGACCGAGACGGGGGGGAGGGGGGTACCATAGTAAAGGAGCCTCCTCATGTCTGGGCTGTTGGCGTAAGTGGTAGTCCCATACTCACTAAAATCTCACAACTAACACAAACGCAGATCTAGAGTCTCCCCATTGATAAAACTTACTATTAAATACCCAGCTGTTTTCAGGCCCGTCCATTCTCATCGAATAGGTTCAACACAACGACTGTAGTCAATCGTGACACGGTTTCAAACTAATTGATGATAGAGTGTGCGATCAGAACCACACTCTTGCCAATGAACCATCATCATCCATCGTTACACATTAGAGAGACTCGAATGAAATAAATAATAATAGTATCTCTATGATCTTCATTTTGTGGATATTCGAATTCAGAAATTATAAGTATAAAGTACGCACAGAAATGGGTATATATACATATCGCTTGGGAACTGCATTAGAATTTCTGCTTGTTTTTCATAATTATTCTTAAGAATCTTGATGTCACTAAAAATGTCTACAATTTATTTTAATGCCTTTCCAATATTCACAAGCACGCTGCCCATGTAATGAAAATCTTCAGTTCACCATGCTTTTACCAATCCGGTTACCGGCCTTAATTTCTGCGTTTCATCAGTGATCTCGTGCTATAAATCCTGTATCACTGATATGCTACTTGGCATCTAAATGGTGCCGTTCAAATTTTGCGTGAGTAAATTTTTTACGTGCATTTAACAGTGATTCTCCTGTTACTCACTTTTATTTAAACAAAACTTAAAAATTCAGTGCCTAATTAAATGCCAAAAATAAATACACACAGTAAACAGGAAAAATGAATCCTAAACATAAATTTAAAAGTATTAATCGAGAAAACAAGTGTTGAAACCCTAGATAGGAAAAAATATATTCATTCTGAAATGAACCTCGGTTTCGTCAAATAGACGTTTTTCTCTACGAAGCAAGCTAAACGAAATAAATGATGTTACAGACACGCACATTTACGAGTCTCCAGTGTTTTTTCCTGCCGTCATTCAGTCTATGCAGTTCATGCTGGGAAAATTGATGCTGAATCAGTCAACCGCTTAAGTTTGCAGTGAGTCACAACTGTATCAACTAAAACACGTGGTTTAGGACATGAAATATAAATCGTGCTTGTTGACTAATTGTATTTGAATTAAACCTCTTTTCTGTTCTATATGTCTGGAACATACCTTTGCGGCATACATAAGTATTAGGAAGAGAAGCTTCTCTTATTATAGTTCACTGTTAAACATATTTTAAACAGTGAATATCGCTTACTCGACGAACTAAATGCTGCATTTCTTTTTTTCTTTAGATTTGCCATGTTTATATTTTCTTGGAACTGTTCAAGTTTCTTTGGAATTCTACAGACACTTTAAAATGCGTTTTATCTGAGAGCGAGAGAGTGTGTCGATAATAGAAGCCTTCTATTAGTTTAATGATGTTATTGTCGATCGATCATCAATTGCCTATACAATCGAATTTCATGACTGATAGTAGCCTTTTCTTATGTTGATCTCTACTCATCCTTTTCTTTCTCTCTCTGTCTCTGCACATTTCTCTCATGTTTTCTTCTTTTCTCTAGTATTTAAACGTTTGGGCTGCATGAAATACACAGAATTGGTGTGATTAAATACTAGAGTGAACATCTTACTACTATCGGATAGAGTTAATGGTGCTTCTCTAATTTCTTGAAAGATGATCATAACATAAACGCTGCTACAGTAACCAAAGAGGCCCTCTCGCAGTATCTTTGTTACATCAACTAAAGGCAAAAATTAACTGAAAGAGCGCATGACGAGGAACAAGATACACTTTCACATAATTGGATGATTGAAGAAAAATGTGCTTAAAATAAAATAAATTCTTTTTTGAGTAATTTCATATTTACTCGCACGTGTGTAGCTAATGTCTTCAAATACGTTAATTTGACTTATAACGTTGAATCGAAGGTAATTTGTTTCGGTGAACCTCAATAGTTCGTCGATCTTTCGAGATTTTGGGCTGACATTTTTTGTCAGAGAAAAGATGATTAAAAGAAATTCTTTGTGAAAAATTGCATCGCGAGTGGTGGCGATCAGAGAATCTGAATGTGTTATTGATTTTTGAAAATTTTCAGCCATGATATGCGACGTGGGCGGTGTAAGAAATAACAGATATACGTTCGCCGACTGATATAGCGACACCCACACCCAACTCTCAATTGAGCAGCTTCGAGTATTAGCAGAAAAATTCGTAAACTCGATGGATTTAGGTCGATGCAGAGTCATTAGAACCTGCAAGACTTCATTGATCAATATTTAATATTTATTTTATTTGTATTATTATAAAATACAGTTGATGAAGTACAAAATCGACATTGAATCTAAAAGAAACTGAAATATTTCATGTTGATATGATTTACGTAAGCTGATCAAAATATTGATTCGATCGTTGAATAGTTAAAGATTTTCCATCATAAATAGCAGATAGATGAAGACTGACGTTTGCATTAAACTGTTTTTCGAATAGTTTGACTTTGGTTTGATTAATTCCGTGACACATTAATTGAAATTTTTCAATAATATGATTTTCATTAAATATTGAATGAATTATACTGTGTAATAACTCTCCATTGTTTTCTAATAAACGATCGAAGTTATTGAAATATAATTTTAGTGTTCTTAGGCAGTTATATTTGTGTATGAAATCAAAATGAAGATCCCGACAATCCGTTAGTACGAGAATTTCAATTTGCTTAGGCATTTGTGAATAATCGGGCAGAGATATTTGAGGAATATGAATGTAACGAAGATTATGCATTGATGATAAATTGAGAAAATTAATATTCCAGGAATTTTTATCGTTGGTATCATCAATAATTAATTTATTTAAATGACGAAAACTGATTCCATTCGACGAATTCGAAGAGGACGAGTCAATTATCAAATGTTTTAATTTTAATTGATTTATGAACTTAAAATTATCGAGAACGTTTTTAAAACAATCAAAATCACTTGGTATACTTTCACCATCATAATGAAGATGACGAACATTTGAGTAAATATCTCTAAAAACAGCTGCGATCATATTGTTTTCAGAGAACATTTATTTTCGGTTCCTAAAATTTTATTAGTACTCAAGGGAATTTTTCTCCTCTTTGGAAACAATATTTTGTGTAAAAATAGAATCGAAATTAAGTTTTTGTCATATGAAGTTGTGCCGAAGTCTTGTTTTGCTGAACCTGCATCGTTTTTCACATGTCGTCTATGAAAAGTGACTGAAATATTCTCGACAACTATCAAAGCAGATTTTGTATCAGCATGCATAAAAAACTTTGCACGACCATCAGAATTAAACGAATCAAAATAGATCGGGAGTTTGACAATAAGGCCTATCTAAACCAGAATTATAATTTTTCAAGATCCGAATTTCAGATTGCAAATCTTAAAGCCCGGAAACTGTCAGAATTTAGAAAAAACATTTTCCAATGCATTTATGGATACGTGAAATCTGAAATGGATTTAGAGGCTGAAAATATTCCAGGAAAAAGTCTCGTTACGAGAAGATATGACTACAAAATGCAGAAAATCTACCAATCATGATCCAAAATGAGTAAAAACTCCAGTTTGAAATTCGTCGAAGAAAGGATAAACCTTCATCGTGTGAAAACAATCTTTGGCCCCCGAATTCTACTCCACCTTGTCTAACGAAATAAAGGAGTTTAAATAATTAAATGACTTCACAATGTGACAATAATGTCTCCCATTAAATAATATTTGCTGATCTGTTAAAACAAAATATTTTATGCTTTCGTTGCCGAAAACTATTCAATTCAATCTAAATGGGTATCATTTACGATCGATTATTCGACCGTGAACTTTGAGAAACTAGTAACTTTACGATAGTAAATATAGTGAATTTATTCGTAATGTAACTTGAAATAGTATGGTATCATAGTGTTTATCGCTTAGAATTTTTTCGTTACTACAAAGTAATTTCATTTCGACACGAACATTCCCCCTAGGTCTCTTATAATGATAGTGCGGCGATCTATTTACAAATTGGGTTATCACGGTATTTCGATCTACACTCAATGGTAGTTTTTATTGCAATAACAATAATTTATTCTAAAATAAAGTTGATTTACTTTTCTACATGGAATAAAAACAAGAAACACCATCTGATCGAAATTTAGTTGAAGAAAAAAATTTTCTCACGTAACGAATTCGATATAACTGCAGCGTCTTCTTTTGAATGCTCATGATTCTCAATGAACAGGAAATCATCGTCATTTGATAGAAAACGTGCGAGAAAAGATGTGCGGATAAATTTCCAGATCCTTTAGAATGTGTAGAAAAGAACTTTCCTATGAGTTTCAAGTCCTTATGAAGAAGAACGGAACCAGTTCTACTTGCCGACCGATTTTAACAATTTTTCATGCTAATTGATAGGATTACCTCTGTTGCTTACTTCTTCATCCATCTGCGTAGTATGTTGAATTATCAACTGTTCAATAAAGAATGATAGTTTAAATGAAAATAATGCCGTTTGAATTTTAATTACTCTCGTTCGCAGTTCATTTAGTTGCATTAAGCTACTTGATATCTTCTGAAAATTACACAGTTTGTTACAGAGGACTAAGTTATTTCTCATATTGTCTTTGAATAACGTTGCTAATCATAAGCTCTCGTTGAAGTAGTTTGTGCCTAGCGGCGGAGCCAGGGATGGGCTAGGCGAAGCCGAGCTCCCTCTAAAAACGTTTGAATTTCAACTAGGAAATTTTCAAACTGCTGTAAATACCTATGTGAACTCATCTTCATGAGTCTAGA
This sequence comes from Rotaria macrura, assembly GCA_900239685.1. NCBI lineage: Eukaryota > Metazoa > Rotifera > Eurotatoria > Philodinida > Philodinidae > Rotaria > Rotaria macrura. Next base: position 125,804 of record OENT01000180.1, read on the forward strand.
AAGGGTGTCAGCTCCCTCTAGGATATTTTTCTGGCTACGCTAATACCTACATCGAGTCGAATAGAAAACGAAAAATGTATTCAGATTACTTTTCTTCGTAAAACAAACAGAGAATAGTGGAGATTTTTCTAAAATACTAATCTACTGTTTTTATTCGTATATTATTAATGTATAAGTCGCACAAGAAGTTGCTTAGTAGGTATGTGTGATGACATACATCTAAAACCTGAGATTCTACTCAACTTCGTAACAAACAAGTTTATTTAATACATGAAATGCTACTGAAAAAAATTATACTCCTCAAAATACGGACTAGAATCTTTTTAAAAGGTTTTTTCCTTTGCACATTCAAAATGTTTGATAAACTGCATTGATTTCGAACACTCGACTTATCAGAAGTAGATTTATAGATGATAGAAAAGTCTGTAATAAAGAGGAAGTTATCATCGATCTGATTTCTAACGATACGATTGCACGAGATTAGTTTTATTCTGAACAGAAATTGATTTCAATGTCGCACTTCAGTGAATTATCGCTCAATGAAAAACAGTTGAAATACGATGTTTTCAAAATATTTATGTATAGATATATTTCCTGCTATCGATTCATAGTGATCTATGAATGAAACCCTCTTCAAGACTGCCGGTCATTCTCCAAGAAATAGAAAAATTCTTACTTAATAACATAGTTCAGAGATATGACATCACTTCAATAGCAAGTCGTTATACCAAAGATTTTCTAATAGCATTCGTTTGATGTATAAAATTTGGTTTACTTATGTCTACATCATGCCCAAAAGGAAAAAAATGAATGCCCTAACTGAAACTGTTACACTATGAATACTCTTAAAGATCTATGACTCATCAAAGTTGAGATGACAGAAGGAACAAATAAAATCGGTGTCAAAAAAAAAACACTTTCCCTTTTTCTGACCGAAACGGAAAGGAATGTAGGTGTATGATTTAAGCGAACTTAATTATTGTCAAACCTTTTCGAATAATGTTGAGCAGTCGACGTTGTTTTATTGATATCAATAGTTGTGTCCATAAATGCATATGGATAAGGTATTGTATGTATAAATAATTTTTCATAATTTTTCCTTTTAAAAAAATTCAACGAATGATTTTCATTTGGAATCGAACAAGTCGAATAGAAATTAATAAACCATTTTCGTTCTTTTAACCAAAAGTCAGTTGAAAACGAATTTAATAAATAATTTTCTCTTCTTTGTTGATCATCATTTTCACTTATTTTAAAACGATACCGAATAGAAAAAGAGAAATGTTTTAAGTGAACTAATTTTTTTAGAAAGTTCTGCCACTGAGTGCCATCAATATAATCTTGGTCGCGTGTTAAAGTTTCGATCGACAAACATTGAAGTAAAGAAAATGATTCAACTGTTAATTTTTCTAATTGTTGAAATTTAATTGAATCTTCGAAAGTAGTTTTTAAGTGAAAATATCGAAGTTTATTTAGTTTCAACGGTGACGAATGCGACGGTAACGATTTGAACGGCCCATTGTAAAGTATGTGGATATTTAACTTCTCAACAGAAGATGATAAATATGAAAGTAATTCGAATAGATCGACGTTATTTTTTAAAGTGATCGTTAGATTTTCGATTTGAATGGAATTAGTTAATTGAAGATTTGAAAAGGTAAAACCGTGAAAAGAAATCAATTGTAAACTTTTTAACTTTGTATACTGGTCGGATGAGAAGAATTTTTTTATTAACTCCACTTGAATATCGGCTGGAACTAAATCGATTTTAACTTCTTTTACATTGAACAGATAATATTCGGTGTATGAATTTAAAAAGTGGATCGATTCAAGATTATTTAACAGTTCGAATTTTATCGGGTAGCGTTCAAAATTATCATTGAATTTTAAGCATCGAATATTATAACTTATACCTGGCAATATTTCGTTGACGAACCGATTTAATAATTTCAATGGAACTATATTTAAATCAACGGTTCGTGTAAATTCATCTATTGCTTTCGATAAACGACTGTTTAAGCAACTAAAACCATTTAGAATTTCAATTATATTTAAATATCGACAAATTAAAAGCAATAATTCATCAGGTAAATCTTCTAAGTTACTTATTTTCTTGCAATCCATAAACAGCCGATACTTATCGGTCGAATCTAAAACGAAATATGCTTTTTCTCTCAGAAAGTTTTCCTCTCAATAGAAGAACTAGAGTCGAAGAAGATTTATTTTCAAAGCAATTCGTCGAAAGTAAATCAGTTTTTGAGACACAAATCTTTCATAAACGAAATTTCTCTAGACAAATTCTTGTTTGGCTCAATATCAAAGTGCGATTTCACATTGGTCTTATTTTTGTTGAACTCATCACCGTTCTTCTTTGTTCTTTTTTGTAATTCTTCCAGCGAGACATAAAGAATGTGTACGTCAATACAAACCTGCATCGAGAACGAACAGAAAGAATTCTTATTAAAAAGAATAAATCCATTACATATGTCTTTCATTCTCTTTCATTTGCATTCGAAGAGAAAATACATATCACGACTCGTGTTTCTGTTTTCTTTTTTTCTTTAAAAGGAAGCAAGACGCATGATTATTATTCAGTTCTAGAGAAATCATTAAGTTCAATATTTGTATTGAGAAAAATCTCGACACAATCGAAAGAAAAAATAATCTAGAATGAGCTCCATTCATATCAAGAGTCAGTAACGCATTTCATATTGATCACTGTAGTTATTTATCTTTTTACCGAGCATATCGATCAAGTCTCGTTTTTCATCAATAGATTCATAAATTGGTGAAAAACGGATTCCATTGTTGGTTTTTATGGTTTCTGTCGATATCTAATTTAAAGAAAAATAGAAAAAAAAATTGAATTTTGTTGAAAAAGAAAAAAAGTTCTCACTGATGGCGGCTCTTGTTTATTTAAATGTGCTTTATTTTCGAACTCATTCGAACGAGTTGTTTCTTTATTTGAATCATCAGGTTTTACACGAATTACTGTTAAACAATTGGAAGGGAAAAAACTGTTAAATTCAGTTGAAGTCTCTTGTCTATTTGATTTATTGAAAGAATTCGTTGAAAATTTGACAACTGTTGACGATGAATCAAGATCTAAAATTTATTTTTATCAGTCATTTTTCACGTTAATTTAAAAAAGAAAGTGTCACCGTGCTTAATTGACTTTGGCTTTGTTTCATATCTTCTATCGAAAATAAGACGATCAACTTGTATGACTGGTCCGTTGCTTTTTCTTAACATTATTCAATAACAGACACTTTTCTGAATCAAACAAAAGAGCACTGAAAATGTATTCTAATGATTGAAACATCTGTCACGCTGCTATTCGTAGAAAGAAACTATACACAACGATTAATAAGAAATAAGCAGAACAAAAAAGGAATCTGCCCCGGGTGAGGATCGAACTCACGACCTTCAGATTATGAGACTGACGCTCTACCGACTGAGCCACCGCGGCGAATATAACATGAACAGTATGCGTATTTATTCATGACAAAACCATTAGTATTTAAAAAGATAGATTTATGTTATTATCACCCTTGAATGATCTATCTACTGTAGTTCATTCATATAATTAACATCTGACGTGAAATTCTTCTCAAATGCATCGAATTTGCAAAACAGTCGATTGTTTAGTCTTTTTTTGTTGAATAGCGTTACGCTGAAAACATTAAAATGATGAACAAAAACATTTTTTTATGAAAAGATTTTTGAACATCTCGTTTACCTAACTTTGTTTTCTAGAGAACTGTTCTCGTTTCAGTAACTATAAGAAAAACAAAACATTGACGGATGATACTTTGAAAGTGAAAGTAAGTTTTTCTTTTATCGAAAAGATATGGCTCGTCTTGAAAACATGTGTAAAATTTGTTCGGTCGCACAACACGACTGATCTTGATTAATAAATAAAATTTTCGAATCGTTTGTTTTTCTTCGAATTCAATGGTCTGACATAGTACAAGTCCATAACGTACTTTGAATGTTTTCAACAGATTCTTTTTCACAACTCTCATTTCGCAGATACCGTTTTTAAATGAAATTCTATTTTTCAACCATCTATAATTGCATAGACTTTTCCTCAACTGAAGCACCAATAGTAGATCTCAAACTATTATTTCTGTTGATCTTTATCCGACTTTTCATTCAACACCTTCTTATAACTACTTCGCTTCATCGAACTCAAAATAAATTAGGAGTAAATCAATATTCAAGTTGCAGAACCGGCTCACAAAACTCTTCTCTCACTTTACTCCTTGTTTCATATTATTAGGAGAAAACTGTGTCCAGTCTGCACTCTTGAATTCGTGTAGTTTTCTTTTTGAAAACAAAACACAAGATCTCTGATATTTTTTAAAAGTTGTCAACTGTATTCAATTAATAGAATATCATATCCTTCCTAAAAGATTTTCTTTATGATGCACATTGACGATTCATTATCCAAGGAAAAATATTGCGCGTCCAATGACAAAAACAAAGGCCCAAGACGTAGTAATATATGTAACTTGGATGATTGTTCACCGATGGAAAGAAGAATATTTTTGCTATTTAAAGGTTTCTCCAAAGTTTATTTGTCTCTTCTCTATGAAACGGGCTGAAGTCGTCTGCGCTTCAAAATTTGGGACTTTGACAGAAATCCAGATAGTACAAGCCTCACTCTGCTACTATCGCTCAGAGTGAGAGCATCATGAAAAAACATCGATGATAACAAATTGATGCTAGAATATATTTCTTTGATTAACATCGAACATGATCACGGCCGATTTCGCCGATGAAAATGCAGTCTTACTTGAGCAGTTTTCTTCAAATTCTGTTTTGTGTTATCTTCTCGTTTTCGTTCTCTCTCTCTCTTTATCAGAATTCTAAAATTAAGTTAAGGACAACAACAGAGTACACTGTTTAATTTTAGATGCTTTCATTTTTTTTCTTATTAGTCTAAGTCGAATTTGGATTCGAAATACTCATGTAAAATAAGGAAAAGGCAACGTTTCAAAAGTGCGACACACTGCAAATTTTATAATGAGGCTTTTCAAAATTGCAGAAAATTATGTTTAAAATGTTCTTAGTCTATTTTTTCCATCACTGTTCTCTGTCGATACGAAACTAGCAGTGTAAGGAAATTAATTTCTTCTGAATTTCACTCGACAGAGTAGAGGGCATCGGATGTGATTTTGTGTTTGTGCCTCGATCTTCATTTCAGTGAGACTCAAACCTGTATCTAACAACGAGCCCTGTTCACACTATTTTCAGATAAGCAACAAAAACAAAATTCACTCATTACTTTCAACGTCCTCAATGCAAAATAAAGTGCTGACGCTCGCATTGAAAGGTTAAATACGTAAATAATAAAACAAATTTATTTGATGAACGAACAAAACAAAATTTAAGAAGAATCCTGCAAACGATGCATCGCTATCATGAAAATAAGCAGTGCTTCGACATTTAATACCAATGCAACACTCATAAGAATAACTTTATTAAATAGATCATTTTAAAATCAATAAAACGTAAACTTCTGATAAAGAAGAAAAGAGCAACAACAAATAGTGGTTGATAGAAATAATATTTCAGTGTAATCTTTCTGAGAAACGCTGATTGCAATAAAATCATAGGCCACAGTGAACAATGTGCTGTCAAGAAATGTATTCTTGATCAAGAGAACTTTCAACCAAAAAAAAAACACGAAGTGGCTATGCTCCATCGCTTGGGAATAAAATGAAGTTCGAGATTAGGGGAGAGAGAGAGAGACATATAGACAAAACTGCATTTAATCTATTAAAATATAAGTTTTAAAATTAAAATAATAACAGCCGATTTGATCCTGTTGGATTTTTCGGTCGATCTGCAGCATATTTATCGAAAACATTTGCTAGTAAAACTAAAATATGGCAGACACTATTTCTAATGAAGTTAAATTATCCTTTAGAAATAATTCATAGATTGTCGAAGGATCGTTACTAGTGACGAGATTTGATATTTGATTAAGTCCATCCATCACACCATATGCGAGGAGGAGGAATATTTCGAATTATAACATCTATGCATACTTTAGTACATATAATACAACCTTCCTATATTCGACACCCAAGTGAGATTTCAAAATTTTCCACAATACGAAAGTTTCCGACTTTTTGTTTTCATATCAATTCAACAGCGACTAAAATGTATCCCACCTTATAAATCGACTTTATTTCCCATGCAAGCGTGTTCCAGTCAACTTTTCTACTTGAGGTCGGACAATTCTCTAAGTTTTTGCGATTTAGTTTTGAAATAGATCATGGGCAAATTTCTGCTGTACACTTCTTAGCCGCAATAAGTAGAGTTTATCTTTAGCTTAAGATTCACTGAACATGAATCATTGTCGCTTCATTTCTATGCGAAGAAATTAGCTGATTTCTTTCTCCCTTCTTGATCTGTTCTCTGTTAATTGTTGTTCTATTGAAGTATATTTAACTTGCTAATTTATTCGATGGATTCTTTATGCTTAGCTCTGTTAAAGAAAGGATTGAGTATTTCAACTTTTCTTTTTGTGGTGATTTGGCAGGACATCAGAATCACTATTTCAGTTTTTATTACCCTTGTACAATAATATATATATATATATTCTTATTATTGTGTCAAAAACAATTCATTTGTGTGCAAACGTTTCGGGAGCATCTGCTTTCTTCTTCAGTGCATGTTAACAATAAATTTGATAAAAGAACTAAATGACAGTTGTATTTTTCTTTCTGTGCATTTACGATTCTTTATTTCTCTTGCGGGAAGAAGAATTGAAACAAAAATATTGGACGAGATGAATTTAAGTTCATTTTTGTCTAATCATTAATAAAGAATCGTAAAAGCGCACAAAGAAAACTGCAACTGTTGCTTGGTTCTTTTATCGAATTTATTGTTAGCATGCATCGAAGAAGAAAGCAGTCGCTTCGCAAACATTTGCGCAAAAGTCAATTGTCTTTCAAGCAATAACTAGAGAATAAATATGATTGTACAACGGTATTTCAAATTTAAATGATAATTGAGTGTTGGTAAATGAAAACTTGAAAGAGAATACTACAAAAAGTCGGTATTCAAAAAGAAAAGAAAATCTAGAAGATAATGTTAAACTTTTGCAGTGAGAAATCTGACTATGGTCACATGCAAATCTTCAGATTGGTGTACTCTAAATTTTTCTTTAAGATTTTTGATACAGCATCAATAATGTCATGAAATCAGATGATTTTCACTTTCAGCAGGTAATTTAATAACGATAGAACCGGAATAGTGTGTCCACAATCCCGAGAAGAGACGTTCATTTCCAGCAGACAACGCTCAAGCGGATCGGCAAGTGTTCACACAAGGGTGTTGTCTGTTTCCCATCTTCAGAACAAGAAGACACACGGTTGTTGTTTTTTGAATAGTTTTGGACAGGAACATAATAGAGCTGCGCGGTTTTCACTGATGAAAAGAACACCCTTTGCAACAGATCTCTTTTCGAAAAATCAAAATAATGCTAGCGGTTACTAGGCATTTCTCACGATAAAATTTCAGATTTCGATTCCAGAAGTCCGCTTCTCTATCAGGGCTCAAAAATTAAGGTGACTTAGCCTTGCTTTCCTAGGAAAATCCAGAAAGATCTTAGAATCTCTGAGTTATAATGGTAGGCAATAAGTTAAAATATGGATAACTTAAATTGATGAACGTAGCAGCCTAGAAGAAAAAAATGATCACTTATCCGAAAATCTCCATGGGATGCCCCAAAAAAATGCTCGTGTATCTTCATAATCTGATGAATCTACGTTCCTTTGAGTACTCTTTGTAACTGTGAAAACTGCGTCGTTCTATCATGATTCTGTTAATGGTTATTAAAAGAAATTCCCACGTGACGTCTTTTTGAAATGGATAACAGTTATGTATTGAAATTAATACGATGAACAGTTCTCTTCATTTGATGCAAATGGATATACGCTCGTTTCAAACGCAAATTCAATGGTACCAAATTTATTTAATATAAAATTTATGCTAAGGATTCAAATGAATCTCTGAATTCAAAGTCATTTTGAGTATATTTCGAATTCTATACAAATCAGTGACGGTTACAACGCTCCTGTTGTAGCACGAGTAGAATAATCAAGATGATTGTTTTCACCAAGTTCTTTCACATGATCTTGCTGATCCAGATCAGAAACTCTTTCTATTTATCCATCAGTGATACACACGTGAACATATTCAGCATTAATCCTATTGCATGCATGAAGAAAATGTTTGGACTTTTTTCATTGATTTGATCTGAGTAATCCTTGACTAGCATATCTAGATGAATTGTTTTCTTAAGAAATCTCCTAAATGAAAAGCATTTGAGAGAATATATATTTACTCTGATGAGCAATACGACTTGACCGTGTGACATTCGTAGAAGTCATCGCCTGATATTGTTGTGCAAGAATATTTCATATCGATCCCATAGAAATCAATCGTGTCTTCATCATGCAAGTATTGGCAAAATAATGTTTTAATTTCTTTAGTTCTATTTGTTGATCCAATGAACTTTGTTGATTACGATCGACAACATTGGTATGCGGAAGGCAATTTCAATAAAATATTGGTTCATCTAGCCTCGTATTTTTATTCATTTTCAAAAATTATTGTCACAGTTCGTATATTTATTATGAATATCTTTTCAAATATAAGCAAATAGTTTTTTTCGATGTTCATTTTTATTACTAATTTATAGGAACACGTTAACTTTATCTTATCTGAAGGTGAATAATTATGTTTAGGGATGCAGCGGTGACGGTAACCGTTACAATCGGTAACTGTTCCAACGGTAACCGGTCCAACCGGGACCCGTTCCGACCGGGACCCGTCCAGTCGGTAACCGGTCAAACCGATAAGCATTCTGCCGATAGTCGATAAGAGTCTCCAACATCCGGTATAAGCCGGTATAAACCAGTATTAGCCGGTATTAACCGGTATAGGCCGGTAAGAGCCGGTATAGGCTGGTATAAACCGGTATGAACCTGTTTATACAGTTTATATCAGCTAATACCGTCTTTTACCGGATGTTGGAGATGCTTCTCGGCTATCGGCAGAATACTTATCGGTTTGACCGGTTACCGGTTGGACGGGTCCCGGTGGAACAGGTCCTGGCGGAACGGGTCCCGGTAGGAACGGTTACAGGTTGGACCGGTTACCGGTCGTAACGGTTATCGGTGGGACGGTTACCGGTAAGGGCGGTTACCGTTAGACCGGTGATTCACCGTCACTGGTGCATCCCTAGCCATCGATATTGCCTAGAGATGATCTTTACCTAACTAGGGGAGAATGGGAACTTTACATTATACTGTTTCTAAAATGATCGAAATTATATTAGAGTACGTGAAACTACTGATTACAAAGCAATAATACATAACAGTGAGCCACATGTGATCACATTTGTTATGGCACGAAACAGAAACTATGCATGGGGATCGTGTGTTAGAAACTTATTTACAAATGCATTCATCAATAAAATCCTCTGTACTATATTTATCCAAAACAAGTTTTCATTATATAAATTTAGTTAAATGATTTTTTAGGTATTCTTATTATCCGAGGCTATTCATCTTGAAAAAAAATAGTGTTTATATTTTTTCTAAAATTTCATTCCTCTCATTTTAACAGTACCAATATTTCAGAATTGTTGTGCCTATTCTATTCTATTATAAAGTGCATTTACTGTCTTTCTGGAGAAACAAAACTTCAACATTATCAACGATTTTATATTGTTCAAATAAGATTTATTTTATAGAAAATGTAGATAGATATTTTCTGATGGATATCAAATCAATCTTGTAAATTCTTTTTTGTATCAACAGGTTATTGAATTGAATTTCCTTCGTATTTTAATCAGTGGCAGCCCGCATACGTCTAGACGCATTCATATGAAACATTAATTTATGTCTAGATGCAGTTCAAATTAAAACCCGGTCTTGACGCAAGAAATGCTTCACCGTGGAAGCATTTGCAGATAGAACTGCGTTCGTATACGGCGCTTTACAAATGTGTGGTTATGAAAGAAGGTCAATAAATTACGGCTAGACCCACTTCAAATTAAAATCTCATTAAGACGAAGCAAATGTTTCACTGGAGACGTGTGATTACAAAAACAATCAACCATCACGCGTCTATAATCTTATCCGAAGAGCGCGATTAAATGTGGTTTCCACTAATTCGTGTTCAGTCACACTTTTTTATTGGTTTTCTATCGCATCTAAACGTACTATCTTTTGTGTTTTATGTTTGTATGATCAATCACACAAGAGCACACTGCTCCAAGAAGAACTATATTTGCAGACATTAGAAGCACTGGTACATATCGATTTCGAACGCAATCGTGTAGTACTGGCTTACTTATATCCACTCCAAAGAAGTACATTCATACCAATGCTGCCATCTATACCCTTTTATTTCACCGTTAAAAATATGTTTCGGCTACAGCACGAATCGAAAACATTGATCATTAACTAGAACTTCACCACACCGATTGTAGTTTTATACAGACTTCCACATCAAAATATTTACATTACATCGCATCACACGCGATTACAGACACTCCTACATTCACGATTGACGACCACCTTGAGAGGGAAACTATAACTCAAGGAAGAAGCGTCAATATTTTGAGGGAGTATGATTCATACTGCATAGTGGTTGAATTGGAAAATTCCAACAAAAAAAGAAACTAAAAAAACAAGCCATAGTCTACTCACTTTACCATACGTCCTGGCGAATTGCGCTGTGAAGGTGTGGGTATGCAATAAAACAGAGGCAAGTCTACTTATTTCCGTTTCAACTATTTCAGTATATTTTTCTCGACTAGAGCATCATTTTTTGCAAGAAATATTAATTATATGTAAATTATCGAGAAAAAAATAAGCACGTTACACCACCCCTATCAACAAGGACGTCCCGGGCCGACGAACAACGGGGGACGGGGAGCGGGACGTCGCGAATCTTTTTAGAAAAGAGGGCATGGGTTTGAGTATGGTGTTGCTCTATACCAGTGTTTACTGATTTTCTTCTTCCTTTAAATCACACTCCCAGACAGATTCTGAACAACTTTATATATATGCATATACTGCTACAGAGATTCATGAGCCTTTAGTCATGGTATCACATCTTCGCTTGGTTATGCTCCACATGACCACTAGACTATTAGCTCAGTTTACTTTATAGTAATTTCTAGGAGAATTCATTCGATAATAGGATCCTATCAGATTGTACACGTTTTTTATAAACTCAACGATGTCCAATTGGAATCTAATAGACCCAAGTGGCTTTCAGATTTCTAGTGTTGAATGATATCCAGCCGTTCTTTAAGAATGCGATAGAATCTCACACGTGCTTTTGATTCATATCTAGTAATGTTTCCAACTACCAAGTAGTACCCGATTTATACAATAGGGTCATCTATCAAATGCGTTCCCAGGACGAAAGTGAGTAATAGAATCCTACCGGAACACCATAATACTAATGGAATTCGATCGGAAGTAATTGGAAGTCCAGTGACCCAGAATCCGATATAAAATTATACTGGATACGAATAAAGTATCACAGATTTCTATCAGTTTTCGTCGGATTCTGACAAAACCCGATGAAATCCGGACTGGATTCCGGGTCACTGATTTCTTCGACCTGGGTTTGTAGGTTTCTGTCACAGTTTCCGACTGAATTTTGCCGATTGATCGGATCGGAATCGATCCGATCCATGAGTATCGAATTCATTCACCGGGTTCTATTAACAGTTTTCGAAAAAATTATTAATTCTCAAGAACATGCCTCTTTGATGGGATAAACTATGACTGAAAATGGCCACGAATCAAATAAAGATTGGCTTCACCTGATAATTACTGACTCTATCGATCTTTATAGGATGTTGTCATTTTCAAATAGAAATCTCTCATATCGACAAGCAAAAAGGGAAAAGTTTTTAAACTTCACCTCAGATCAGAAATCTGTTTTAATTGAACTTTCACCTCGAAGCGATAGAAATTGATATTGGACGGCAGATTCTTGATGCAAGAAGACAAGAAATAATGCAACTTGATGGAGTCTAATTCAATTGACCAACTCTTGTGTCACGAGAATGAATTTTCGACACGCTTTATAAGCATTTCACCTGAATTTTAACATGAATCTATAAATATGCTCGCAAATTTTTCACCCCTTCTTTTTGTCCAACATTTTCTTATGTTGGAATTGAGTATAACATTGTTGTTTCTTCTTATCATGCAGTAGAATGGCGATGTCAGATAATGTGACTCGAAACCAACAGGGAAGATGGACGGAGGAGAATTATGAGTATCTTATATGTCGTCTCTGCCACTCTCCACTTTATCAAGCGAGACAACTCGACTGTTGTGGAACGAGAATCTGCGAGTCCTGCATTCAAAGTATCAAGTAATATTAAAGTTTGGAGTTTTTGCTGTACGAACATTTTTTCTCGAACTCATCGTTCTAGATATGCTGACTTTCGATGTCCATCCTGTTCCGCTTCTTCAATCAGTGTATGAAAATGCAAAGATTCCTTTTTATGATAATGTGAAAACCTATGTCAAATATTTAGGCCTGTCTCGATAAAGGTCATATCCGTGAAGTGCAAAATTTAAAAACAAACTGCCTTGTTTGCGGTGATTCATGGGTTGGTCCATTTCTTAGTCTGAGAGTGAATATAACTTCATTCAAGTCTATAATTTACACGATATTTGTCTTCTAGGAACATCTTAATACCCACTGTACAGTCAAGTGTGAAAACTGTAATGAAGAGTTCAGACTAGAGGCTCAATTAAAATTGCATCAACGTGAGAGGTGCATAAATCGTGTAGTAACTTGCCAACTAGCTTCAATAGGATGTTCTGCAGAGGTCAGTAAACAGTTCGATACTTTTTCTGCATGTAATATTTCGTATAAATATCTTGCGATACAATGCTAATGGCAAGTCCAATTCAATGTCTTAAAGATGGGTTACATGTATTTCACGCCAAAATTTTTAACAGTTTTCAGGAACCTCGAGAGTTTTTCGAGAACCAAATGTATTTTAGGATATCAGAGAATGGCAACGTCAATAAAAATACAATTTCCGAAACTTTCATGCTATAAAAAATAGAAGTAGAATAACAACACCCTACAGAAGGGTTTATTGACCTTATCAAAAATATATGACGTACCCTTTTCTGCGTTTATCAGTATCATAAGTCCTTTCTAGTATATAAGCAGTAATGTACTCCTAAAGGGTTTATTAACTTCGTTAACCCTACGGAAAACCGCCTTTTATTCTGCTATTTCTTCTAAATGATTAATTAATACAGGCTTTCCCGAAACGTTTATGATTTAAAAGAGTTTATAATACAAATAAACCATTTCGTAGGGTGGCGACTATTCTATTCCTATTTTTTAGTATTGAGTTCAAGCAGATTTTTGGAAATCTGTACAAAATCTCGAAACCTTCTCTTTCTCTGAAACTCAAATGACTGTGCAGAAAACCCAATTTCGTTTCTAGTACACGAAATTTGGACTAATGATATGTGACCCATCAGACTTTTAACAATACGAAGGGTGTCGGGAAAAGAGTAACACTGTATCCCAGACGATTTCTATTACTTTCCGTTGCTCATAGAATGAGAAAACGTGAATTTCTCGAAACTTGTAATAGAAAGTAAAAATAAAATTTTTTGGATGCCAGCCAAAGGATTTCCACATGGATGCATGTGACACTATGATAATATTTATGATTGATCCCTCAAAAATATAACTCTTTTGAGTAGAATACTGGGTGGGCTTGAGCGTGATTACATTATAAGAAGATTAACAGTAACCAACGCACCAACATTCATAGCCATTCTTTAAATATACTTGTTTTAATATAACCAGATCGATCATTCTCGGAATCAGATCCTGCAGGAAGCAGGCCGTTTTATTGGAACTTTCGACAAATTCAGTCAAATTTTCCATCGGAAAAGGCCGGAGAAAACACCGCAACATGGAAGCCGTAATCCGGCTGGAAAATCATCGTACGGAGAAACTCAAGTTTTTCTACAATTCCTTCAACCGGAACATTCCAGGAATTATGAGGAAACCGACCGGATAATTCACAGGAGATTCGCATTTCAGAAAGCAAACACACTGGAAATCCCTTGTGCACCACAGAAAAACACGCGATATACATCTGTTTCCTACTGTTCATCGCGAGTATTTAGTTCAATTCTTCGGACGATCAAAATCGCACACAAGTGAGAAGATCTTCTCAGAACCTATGCCGCATTTTCGCGTGTTTACCAGTCTTTTTGACACTTTGATACACAGCTGAATTTAACGATCTGTAAAGATCCTTTTATATGAAAATCGTTATTTTAAGGTCTTTTTTAGAACTGACAATCTGATTTGATAGAGAAAGATCTTCTAAGACCTTTAACGGTTTTCCCGAGTCTTTACAAGTCTTTTTGAGACTGTGATAAAGAATAGCAAATGAAAGACCATAAATACTATTTTTTTTCAAGAATTCTATCTTCTCCAGGGCAGGGCTTTGTCTTTCTCACCGGTATATAATGGATGTGTGACACCCTTTTCGAAATATAATCCAGAAACCATGGTTCCCTGGGCAGTTGTGTGGAACTTTGAAAAAATTGTTCTGAAAAGACTTGATTGGCTGTTTTCTAGTAGTAGCCATTGTATCTGAGAAGTTTATTTTCTAATATAGCTGACATTTGAGGTTTAATATCAATTATACCCAGGGAGTCTTTGTCTTCTCTGGTAGTTTTGACGAAGAAAAGAAAAAAATTCACACTGAGGTCTTAGACACTCTACGTATTTAGTTGAAGATTCTGATGGGTCCCGAAAAGACGGAGTTTAACATGTGATCCGTCTCTTTATGTAGCAAGGTATGACGAAAAATGACTGCCAATTCTTTGCTTCTGAACGATTAAGAACCGTAGTGATAGCTTTTTCAGATTTTTTTGACTTTCCAAGTGTTTTAGTTCGGGTTGGCATTGAGATCGTTGAAGAAATCTCCTAAGATCTCTAGAAGGATATCTCACTGGTCATCAACGCAAAAATAATTTCAGTTAGATGTGTACACCTAGTTCTGTTAATAATCGAGAGTTGAGATTCGGCACACGATAGAAGTATGCCGACAGGAATCGGAAACGATCGGATGTTGATCGCTTTCTGTGCCGTTAGGAAAATTGATTTTTTCCGTGACCCAGGAAAAGGTTTTTGAAGCTTTCAGATCTGAACCTGTATTCTCTCCCGGCAGAAAAACTAGGTTATACGTAACCGAAAAACGTGAGAAACAGAGACTATACCCGCCTGTAGGGTTACGGTGGCTAGAATTGGAGAGAAATGTATCGGAATCCGTAAGAAGAACCGTTTCAGGGATCCTGCTTCCAGAACTCACTGAAAACATGCACTGGATCTGGCAGATTCCTGCAGAACGTCTTTGTCCTAGATACTTAGGACGAAGGTGAGCAATCGGATCGCCTCAATACTGACGGAATTCGATCTTAATTAACTGGACATCCCATGACCCGGATTCCGATATAAAATCCGACTGGATACGATTATTTTTTCAAGGATTTCTATCAGTTTTCATTGGACTCCGACAAAGCCAGATGAGACCTGGATCGGATTCCGGATCACTGGATTCTTCGACTTGTGTAGCTAAGAAAGTAGTCAACAGATTACTACTCATTTCTTTCAATAGATCTCATATGCAGAACGAGAGAAACATTACTTAAATTCTCAGCATCAGCTCTGCTTGACTGACTTTGCGAAGCAACAGCTGTCACAGGCGCATCCTGAAAACAAAAACACAACGCTAGGGAGTACTACGTATGAACAATATCAACGTTTTCTAGAAGAATGTTTATCAAGGATTGAATATCTTGAGCGAAACATTGTGTCGACAAATGATGATTTACTTCAAGTCAATACGAAACGGCAGATGATGGAAACAAAAATTGTGGCAACACGCGAAAGCTTACTAAAATTTAATGATATATCACTGAAGAATAAGAAAAAATTAGAAGAGGTGCATAGATTGTGTACAGAAATAAATGAAATCATCAGCGAAATTCAATTGGCAATAGTAAGCAACCTTAAGCTAATGGATACTGATGATACGTTTACGTGGAAGATCAATCTCTCGGTTTTATTGAATAATACCTCCTCAACAATGCATTCTGATCCATTTCAATGTTCATTATGGGGCTACAGAATGCGAATCAGTATGAATTTTCAAACCGATGAGAACACCGGCGGTCGTTCTATCTCAATATCTTTCGTGATTCTAAAAGGAAATTATGATTCTATTTTATGTTGGCCCTTTCCCTATCCAATCACTGTTTGTCTCCTAGATGTAGCGAAATTGAGGCATCAGTTTATCCATTCAATTCAACCTGACGCTCAACCAGAAATATTTGATAGACCCTTGAACAGTGAGAACGCTGCATATCATGTACCACGATTCTGTACCATTGAAAAACTGGTTCCAAGTGGAAATGATTACGTTCAAGATGGATATATTTTTGTCAAGGTTCATATTGACTTTACTGGAGCTGGTATACATCCATTTCAACCAATGGAACCCTTAAAAAGTGCAACTAATTAATGCTGCTTAATGTGAAAGTTGAACAAATTTTATTTTCAGTTGAAAGCTGGATGCAGGTGTGTATGTGGGTATGGGTGTGAATGTGATTACTAGTTGTGATTGCTTGTGGGTTCAGTGGATGTTGGTGAAGTATAGATCAATAAGCCTACAGAGAGATGCTACTCTAACAATCGCTGAAATCTGCAGATCTTCAGTATTATTTGAGCTAAGCGAGGAAAACATCGGTGAATCGTGCCTTCAAAGCACTTCAAACATTGTATTTTGCTGGGATTAAATCATCGAATTCCTCAAACATCTTCCAAAGATGAATATTCGTCGTACAACAAACTCTCTCATTTCTGTACTTGTTGTCTTTGATCAGCTCTATTCGACGAATGAAGTCAACCATGAAGGCTTTCACAAAAAGACAGTCCGATGGATTTCATTGTAAGCATGCAAGGTATTTTCGTGATGATGCGAGTGTGTGAGGCAAATGCGGATCAAAAGAATTACCAAACTTGCACCAACATTCATCCATAGGCACCCACACACTTCGTACCCATCCTCATAGCCATCGACATTTATACTCTCATGCCCGCTCTTATATCTGAAAATTCGTTGTTCATGATTATATAGGCTGTAGTAAAGTTGTAAATTGGATTAGATGCTATTTAAAACATAACTAGTTCAGACTTTCTGTTCTTCTTCTGTTGTTGAATGTGATGGAACGAGTAATGAAGCTGGTGAAGCGGTTTGAATTTGAACAACTAGATCAGAGGATGTTGTTAATACAAAATGCTTTTCAGGAGCATAGCCTTGTGTTGCTCTATCCATATTTGTAAAGGAATAGGGTAGCATTTTTATTCTCTGATTACGCGCTATTAAAGTTGTTCGATTAGAAAAATTCAGTCGATGGTTATGTAGACTGATACAGCTGCATAGTTCCGGGTTAAATATAAAAGTTCCAAACAAATATCCGCAGGTCGATAATTCCCCCGTCGTTAGGTTCGTGATTTTTCGCTGAAAACTCCCAAGAAAGACACTTTTTTGACGGAAAAATGCCAGACAATGAAAGCAGGAATCTGACGAACGGATCCTGTGGCCATATTTATTCAATTCTGCCAGGCTCTTGCCCAGGCCAAATGAGCTTCAATGGTCGGATACTCGATTTTCCGGTCGTTTACGACAGTTATTAACCGTACATGATACAACGAAAAATGAACGTAATACGGTCTCTACGAAATGGGGAATTTATGACCGTAAGCTGCAAGAAACGACAGTATATGTTTATCAAGGTCGACGATTACGGGCTTCTTCAACGAGCATATGCGATGGCGTACACGACCGCTGTTCGCCGTAATACATGGCTCAGTATTACGATCATATTTCTCCATAGCGTATACGAAGGAATGTAGTCGTTTCCGATCGCGCACGATCTTAGTTATAGATCGTATTTTACCGCAAACGATCGATGCACGACAAAGTGTAGGGTTTTCATCTATGATGAGGATAAGCAGCACATTTCTTGTTTCCTTAGATGATTGTATTTTACCTTAGAAGATCCGGAGAAATGCAATATTAATACTGAATCATGTATTACACTGAAATACGACAAAATACGTTCACGGGCTACCGTATTAAACAGTATCTGGTCGCTAATGATCGCGAAGAGTTGACCTGAATCCTCCGTATGTCCAAGGTCAAAGAAGCCCAATCATAAACGACCGTTTCAGCTCAATATTTAGCCGTTTTGTATTCACCGTATTACGATCGTGGCTAGCAGATTATCACCATATTTGATCGTCGTAATGCTCGTTCTGGAATCGTTTCCCGAGAACAGGACATCAATCCGACCCCCGAATCCGCTCACCATACTCCTGTTTTCATGCGGGAATTGGCTCATAATTCTCTACCTGATTTCACATATTTTATTATCGTTAATACATTCTGAATTGGACTGTTTTTACAAGTTGCATAATCAGTATATGTTTGACCCCCTGGATAGAAATAAACAAAGATATAGAACAGGGTTGAGGGAGTTCTATTTGTTACAGCTTTCCTCGTAATCGAGAAAGTAAAATTTTTTCAGAAACTATGTATACGAAGAGAGTTTGATTAAATCATCTACTGTGAACTGTTACAAATTTTAGACATATGCTGCTCATCTATGATGAGTGTGCGATATTTCTGTTTGAAGTTTCTCGTAATTTAAAAAATGTATTAAGCCACGTTTAATTTTTCTCTCGATTTTTCACCGAATTTCTTACCAAGAGTTCAAGATGTTCTTCTTTTATGTATTTTCTTAATATGAGAAAGTGCACTCTTGCGGATTATTTAACACGCTTAAGAATTCGAGCGATTCCTTTCTTTTGTGGAAACACGTCCACATTTTCAATTAACTCCTTTGTTTATGTTATAAATTATCTTTAAAGAGGATTCATGGTTTAGATGGAACTCACACTGGAACTAGATGAGATAGATTCAAGGGGGGAAAAGCGATACTTCATCTACTTCAAAATTTTTTGAAGTACAAGGAAGTAAGATGGAAGTAAATGGAAGTAGAATAGAAATAAATGGAAGTACAATGGAAGTAAATGGAAGTAGAATGGAAGTAAATGGAAGTAGAATGGAAGTAAATGGAAGTAGAATGGAAGTAAGTTGGAAGTACGCACTCCTGAAGTATCGCTTTTTCCCCCTTGGATAGATTCCACTGATCTAGTCAATGCAGCACAGTTATCAATCACTAAAATTCAAGAGTAATTAGGTTCATCCCTTACTCATACAAATTTTCAGAAAGTAACGATTTTAAGCAAGCAGCATCGTTGTATTCGCAAGATATCAGTTTGTATCATATATTTTCCCAGGTCGTTCGTTCCGGAGACCAGATCCGGCCGGAACCCGCAGGAAACGTGATATTTTCCGGCTACTTCCTGCCGGTTCCGTTGTATTTCCGGCCGTTTCCGGCCGGAAAAACCACCGGAACATGGAAGCAGTATTCCGGCCGGATTTATCCGCACCGGGAACATGGATATTCCGGAGACTTCCGGAAACCGGCAATTTCAAGGAAGTACCACGGATCAGCCAGGAAACAACCGGAACTATGGCAAGTTCCGCCAGGATCCAACCGTAAAATACAATAATTCTGTAAAGAAGCATCGGAAAAGAGTCGGAAACCACCGTATTCCGATTAAATTATTTCTGCTTTGGAAATCGGTCCTCCCCTTTAAAAACAATTACATCGCATATTGAATTCTCATTCATATCGTTCCTTGATATCCAAATCATCGATTTACAAAAAAACACCTTTAAAGGTCTTTTTTGGGATTTTTTTGTCTAATTCCTTTAATTTAAGGACGATGTCCATCACCGGGATAGTTCACCGTATTTTGATGGGGTCGCTTGAGAATTTGAGATTTGTTACTTAATTTGTTATTGGTTTCAGAGCATTAATTATTATTCGAAATTTTTTGATAAAAAATTGAAATGAAAGGTCCTTCAGAGACTTTAGAAGCGTCACTTACCTTGATTGAAGACTCAGGAAAGTCTCAAAACGCTGGTGCTTAACATGTGTGGTGTTCTTACACATATCGTTTTCGGTTTGTCAAAGTCTAAAAATCTGATTTTTAGGTCTCCGGGCTGAAAATTCCTATTTTTGGGACAAAAGCGAATTTGGAGGGAAATGTATAATGTTTCACTAGAATTTTATTTGTTCCCAGGGTACGTTCTGGTGTGTTTTAGGCTTGTTTAAAAAAGAAGTAAAAGCTGGATTCAAATTTCGGAGACTTTACTTAGTAATTCTGAGTATTTAGCGCTGTTTGGGGAACGCCCAGATGAGTTTTCGGGAGCTTAGCGGAAACGGTCAGATCTGAGCCGTGTTCTCTCCGGATGGGAAAATTGCTTTTTCCGTTATCGGTATCCGGTCCGGAAACAGTCGGATCTGGACCGTATTTGTTCTGGGCTTGGAAACGGTGTTTTCCGACGGCGGATCCGGTATAGGAAACTGGAACCGTATCCGTGGATACGCTCCGGTGCCAGGAATTGGCAGGAAGTAAACCGGAACCGATTTCGGAAACCTGCTTCCGAAATTCGTGGGAATAACACGGGATCCGGCAGGTTCCCACCGTACGTCTCGGACCTGGGTTATTCACTTTGATATTTGAATTGTCCACTTTCAGAAAATATGAATGAATGAGTTTTCCAGTCTGCGAATAAGAGAGAAACTTCGGCATCAGTCAATACCTACTGTCACAACACGAATAATATTGTATGAAATAGCGTTGTGTTTGACAGCAACACAAAGAAAAATAAAACATTCTTTACTATGCGCAAGCTTCGCATCCGAAAAACTCACAGAAACAACTTGAATCGCGTAAGATCAGTATAGTGTTACAGTTCCCTTATGATAAAGACCAGATGAAAATGACCGGTTTACCCAACCGGTTACTTGCTCCCATTACTGCAATTTTCTGTGGTAAACTGGCAGTTTTGACGAATGGCCTTGCTTACCATTAAATATGATTCTACATTGGCGACATGGCTATAAACTGCAACTACTACATGTAGAAACTTAAATACCAAGAATAAGAGTAGTTTAACATGCAATGCAATATTTTACTTACAAGGGCACCAGCAAGAAGAAGATGCTGTTATGCATCTTTTTCAGCTAAATAGGAATTTAATATTTATATTGGAAATCCTTTCTAGGTCGTCTTATTTCAAATTTTTATGCCACAATATCCGGCATTGATCTTATAAACGGTAGTTGATGATAGAAATATGTATAATATCAAGACATTCATCCTTCTTAATATGATACTACTGTCTTTAACAACAGTAAATTTAGCGACACGTCTTCTATCTCAACTTGCGTATCATAATGAAACATCAAAAATAACTTGACAAAGATCATCAAAAGCATAGTTTTCACTGCGAATAATCAGTGAATGAGAGTTTTAGGACGCTTACAAAATGCAATCTCATCACCATTTCACTTGAGAATAATACTAATTGATATAGATTTAAACACTGAGTTTATTGGATCACACACGTAGCGATTCTGTCGTAAAAATATTTGGCGAAAGAAATAAATATATTTTCAATGGGTCTAACTCTAGCCTTAGTCACTCTAGCTTAAATTGTCGAAACCATGCGCATATATTGGAAAGTTATATGTTCTAAGTGGTCGGTAGAATGTACCATTTACAAATGTCAATGCGAATGTTGATTTAATACCGTTTCCTAGCACAACTTTCATTATTTTCGTGTTTTTAGCTCATAGTTGAGTATCAATGGACAATATATTTGTGTCTGCCGTATCTGCTTTCAATTATAGTCGATTGATGATGGTGTCCACTTTGTTGGGGATAGGTGATTGGTGGAATTGTTGGACTTCTACACGTAAATTTCAAATAATTTGAAATCGATTTCACATTTTATACAAACAGTAACTAAACTTGCAGCTGAAAATAGTCAATTCACACTTCAAGTTTAGGAAAAGCTTTTAAGAAAAGGATGTGCTGTTTAACATCAAGTTACATATAAACCCGATCGCTAGACGATATTTCCTGAGAAATCCATTTGTCAGGGAAGTCGATGACTGACTTTCGCAGTCAGAAATGCTCTCTCTTTGGGAGTGATCTGACATCGATTGATGTGTTTGTGGTTGGGTTTTCAGAGTCCAAGTGTGGAATTATTGTAAGTCAATTATGACGTGGGTTGTTGTTGAGTCTGTATCTGCAGGTGTTCTCACACGCGAAGCAAATAAACACAGTCACATTCCAAGCAACTGACACCCACACCCACATCCGTGCTTCTTCGACTTGGGTAGTCGTAACCACTGATCCGAGCTACAGCGCATTTACGACCGCATATGGCTAAAATACGGTATTGTGCACGGTGCCGCATTCTTGTATCCAGTATTACGGGAAAATATGAACAATAAACTGTCGTGAAGTAGTCATTTTTTACTCTTTTTGTGATCACAACCGAACCCTAGTTCTTATCCCGTTTTGATCAATCTAGATAGAAAAGCTACAACTTATCAAACCTCAAAATCGAGTTACTCGTTGACGGGTTTTTTCTGACTCAACTTCGACACTTGAAGGCCAACCTGACCTGGCGCAACGTTGAAAAACACTATTAAAAATATAGTTATTTTACAAAAGCATTTCTACACTATCAAACTGCACAAACACTATCCAGGTCGAACGATACGGACCGTTGAGTGGACGCAGTTATACGGACCGTAACATCATTAAAATAGGGCCGTATACGGCCGTATTTTCGCAGTACACGGCCCCGTGTACGGTGCTATTTCTGGGCACAGTAATAAAGGATCGTATACTGTGAAAATACGGCTGTATACGACCCTATTTTAATGATGTTACGGTCCGTAGAACTGCGTCCACTCAACGGTCCGTAACGGATATCCGTTTTGATCAACCTGGGAAGGCTCATCTATATGAAAATGGCAAAATTCTATTATGAAAATAATCTTAAGTTGAGAAAAATCAGAAAATCGTCATGTTTTGAAAAGAGCACGAGAGTCGAACCAAATGGCATATTAAATCCCAACGACTATTTTACATTTGTATATATTCGCACTTCTCGAAGATTATCATTGATTAATACAAGCTTTAAAAAGAAAATAGTCTGCTGTCCAATTTCGCAGGTTGATTTCGTTTAACATCCTCAGTTGAACCGTTATATTTTGGTATGCAATTAACCTAGTTACACTTCAGTGGAACTCATACTGCTCAGTGCTTTCGATGCAGTCCTCAGCTTTTTCTGTAGATGAACGACGTTCTAGTGGACGGAATAAATTCTGTTTTTATTTATCAGATACAGAAAACTTCCAAATAGTTTGTATAATAGAAATTCCTATTTCTAAGGAGTTACAAGACTCAAAGCTGATCTATGAAGCTTTGAGGGAAAATCGGAAAAAATGACTACAATGGTGCTATTCTACTGTGATTGGAATTTATCTTTTTCATCCTGAAAGATCGATTTCAATTCATTTTAGTCCCTTTTAATCCATTAAAATAGTTTTTTCATTCAATAAACAGTCTCCCAGGAGGATCATTCCGTCAATTGGATCGGATCATGTTTCTATCGGAGCTTCTCTGATCCGACGAAATCCCATCGAATTCCAAGTTGCGATCCTATACTTGGATCCTTAGTGTTGCACGTTATCGAATCCTACTATCGGAATCCGATTGAATTTCATCGTATGATCGAAACAGGCCTCCACTATTGCGATTAAATGCTAATTCGTACACCAATAGGAAAATAGGTTTCTCCCGTCGGATCCATTAGTGTTTCCACAACCCGGATTCCCTTAGGATTTTATCGGATCATTGGATCCGATTGGACCCGGTATCAAATTCATTCAACTGGGCCGTTAAAATTCGGTTAGGCAATGTTGAAACCAAACACATTTAGAATACATCAGATTTCTTTTACTTAATTGGTTTGATTTCGATGAATTTTTAATTGAAGTCAAAGGTTTTGTGAAAATTATTGTCTTCTCTATTTTTTAATGTTAAAAGAAGAAAATAGAGATGAAGTCCGCGGGCTGCGCAGCCTAACACGCGTTTTGAACCACATTTTCCGAGCAGTCTGCTTTGAGGTCTGCAACTTACTGAATGAACTAATTTTATAAAGGACAAAGTTCGTACAAAGGTTGCAGAAGAAACTTGAAAATCCATTTTAAGCAGATCTGTGGGGGATCATTACTTTCTGTCGGAAAAAAGTAGATCTCCGAAGTTACCAAACGAAGGCTTGGAGAACTAAATCATCATTTTAGTCCTTTCTATTATTCAGTAGTGCTCATTACGAGAGCATCCTCTCGGTTAAAAAGTGGTGTGACACTTGGGGAGACGAGAGATTACTCGTAGGACACCTTTATTTCAGATTCAGCAACGATTTCTTCAATAAACGTATTTTTTTTGACTGATTATATCTGAAAAAGAATCATAAATGTTAATGTGGAATTTCAATCCTAACTTGTTGTAGATTCATCAAATAGGTTCAATAGATATTGTGTGCGCTGTTCTCTATTTTGAAACTATTTTCTTATTCGTTTCTATTTGCAAAAAACGCTCACAAAAAACATGCTATCATTCTTATGATCGAGAAATAAAAAAAAACGAATGCATAAAAGGCAATATTTTTAGTATTTGATTCTAGCACACAGATCACTTCAATTTGTTAGTATATTATTGAAAATTAAATGAAATAACATGACGATACATGTAAAAGTCCTTACAAGATATGGAATAAATTAGCAAAAACCAATGAAGAATGTTTTCAAGTAAAAACTAATTTATTTATGATGCTCTTCTGGCATATATATATATATATAATCGACTGATAACATAAACTAGGCATCGTCGTTGGGTATCAAAAATGATGCTGAAACACCTGGAATGAACGTCGATTCTGTTGTCGTCGATTGTTCTTCTACGCTTGTAGTATTATTCGAGGTAATATTATTATTGTTATCACTACTGTTAGTATTATCATTATCATTATTATTATTATTATTATTATTATTGTCATCTGTTTTAAGTTCAGTCGGTAATACTATTTTATTCATTGATTGAAGAGCACGGATGAACTCCGCTTAAATGAATAGAAAAAAACAAAATAGGAAAAAGAAATTTAATTCGATTTTTGTGTACCTTTAGCATTACGAAAAGAAACATTGCATAAAGTTTCGATGGCTTGTTGACACGCCTCATTTTGTGCAACATTTTTCGCGGCACTAACGCCCCAAAACTGTTGATCCATAGCTGTAACACGTACAAGAACGAGATTTTCTTCGTTATCAATTAAATCAATACGATTTTTTGTTTGCGTTGAAGAATTTAATCGTTGATTGTTAATGAAAATTTCATTAAATAATTGTAATGGCGTTTTAATAGCAATTGCTTTTGTTGTTATATGCTTTCGAATTGAATCAATTAATGATGTTGGATCATTCTGTAATGACGGAGGAAGAGTCGGAGTAAATCGAGTTTGTTGATAAACATCTGACTCTTCAGTAAGAATGGCTTCAGCTGGTGGACGATATGTTGGATATAATTTCATTAAGGCTTGCTAAAAATAATTCGCGAACAAAATTATTACAATCGTACTAACACGATGAAAAATGTTCTGATATAATCAGTAATTATTCGAACTAGTTCAATCGTTTTCCAGTAAGACAATAAAATTTTAGATGAGATCTCTCCTAAGAACGATCAAACGATCTTTTCAATTGATTCCATGAGTTCCAACAGCGAAGAATACATAGTGTACTCGTGCGGAAACAGTCTAGCAAGCAATGATCCGTTTTCAATTCCATCCTACAAGACCAATGTTTTTTTCTCGAACACATTATAAGATTAGAACAAACATAGCAAAGACTAAACTAAAATTTCGACATTGAACAAACGAGAATCGTCGCATCATTAAATGAAATCAAAACTCTCGATTGCTTCACAGTTTTTAAATGAAACAGTATTGTACATTTTAATTTATTTCACTTAATTGAAATATTCTCATACTTAAATAAAAGAAAGAAAAAAAACAGAAGTGCCAGAGAAAAACAAAACATTCACTCGTACAAATCCTAACCATAGGAAAAATTGGTTTAAACTGTGCATAGCTTAAAAACGTCCTTAATCAATTCTGAAGTGCAAATTCTTTATTGCAATTTTAGACTTTCCAAGAAGAAATTAAAGTGAATTTCAATGCATTTCAACAATACTCGTTCAGTTGAGAAAATCAGTATGAATCAACGTTAACCATAAAATAGAACCATTGCATGCAACATCTGATATGGACATGTTCCTTTCTAAATGGTATTAGATATCATTTTAGAAATGAGCTATCACTAATTAGCTTAACATCGTTTTCCAAATTTTTTTAGTGTGAGAAGCATGATCAGCTCTTGAATACGCACTTGCTCTGTTCTGACATTTAATTTCTATTTCCTCTCACATTAATCGCAATCGACAGGAGTAAAATAGAACTGTGTAATACTGTCACATTCTAGTTGAAGGTAAATAACGCGCGTCAGACTGACATTCTAGAATATTTCACATGAGCTCAAATGGGAAGTCTCACGACTATTCACATCATCAAATCAAAGCCGGCATAGTCAATAAATCATTGTTAGGCCTATTTTATTTAGAGAAAAAGAGTAGTGCAACAAACGGAAACATTCGTCCGTTAGTTCAATGTCGTCATGAAATTGTTCGTATTAGACAAGTTATTTTTATTTTATTCCAAATAGACATTATGTTTTTCTCTTTTTGTGTACTCAAAAAGTGAGTACACTTTAGAATCGGTCAGTGTGTCCGGCCGTATACACGATAACTGTTTACAAATACATTCGATTGAGCTGAAATTTTGTGCACAGAATTGTCTCATCAATATCTCGGTCGAGTTTGAAGAGGAGAAGGATCCGGTAAGAAATAGTTGAGTTATCGAAAAAATTTTCATTTTTCACCAAACAATCCCTGAGGTGGGGTACAGGGATTTTTTCAAAAAAAACTTTTTTCTCAGAATTATCCACAACGTATCTAAATCGACTCAGTTTTTAACGCTGATTCCGAATCTGATATTAGTTTTGAACCAAATCGTAGCTTTCTAACAAAACATCGCCTGAAAAAGGTCTGAAAATGCACAAAAACTGCATCTAGAAACAAAATTGCCTAGATATGTCTCAGATGACCACTAGTTTTGGGGTTTCCCAAAAACGTTTACCTGGATACTTCTTCCGTTCACACTTTCTAGAATGACTGATTTGTCTCATTCACTTTTTGAAGTACACATAACTCTCGGACTTAAGTCCGAAGTTTTCACATTTATTTAATGAATATGTCAAGTGTTTTACTTTACATAAAAGATCTATTGATTGTTTAACATCCGATTCAAATGGGCAAAGATCTGTTCATAGTATGAATGAATGTAGAACATAAATGAAGATGCCACAGAATGTCAGAGGGAGATGACGTAGAATATTTTCACTATAAGAAAGTCTCATTTAATCGGATTCTGCGCAAGTAAATTTCTAAACAGAGTCAACACTTGATACAGACTTTTCAAAAGAAAGTTGCCTTAATGCGCCCATCCTCTTCCCAATATTTACGCTCCTGAAGAAAGCATTGTGACTTACGAAACGCTGAGAGTTCTTAATGTATGTGGCTCAACACTATGATGACTAAAATAGATTTTCTTCATAGTCCAATTTTTATCCGTAGATATGAAATAGGCAAATAACCTGTGCAGCCATATTTTTTGCTAATTGTTTTGATCGTCCAACTCCGACAGCAATGATCACTTCTGGAACATTTTGATCAATAGTTACTGAGCAGCGAAAACGGGTTTGTTTAGGAGCTACTTCTTCCAGTTGAAAATTATATTTATCCGATGATATTTCAGGACGAAGTTCATGTAGAATAGCAGCTGGGTGACGATTCCCATCATAAAAAACCATATCGATTAATTTCGAACGTTTATTTATCCCAGACGATTCATCTTTCGTACTTTTACGTTTCGAACCGTTATTAATCAACGATGCATCACTATTTTCTGTAGGTACAACAACAGTTGATGACGTATCCATCGATATCGGTTCAGCTGACATATTGATTTCAATGCTTTATCTAGAAAGTCTAAAAAAATAATTTCATACTGGAGACAATACCAAGTAGAATAAAATAAATATTTTCCTTTTTCATCTGACTTCGTTTCGTACAAAACAAAAAGAAATTCACAAGACAAAGCGAACGCCACAAATATCCCTCGAGATTTGATTCATTGAATACGATCAAGTTGAATGTATCCTTTTATAGTGATAAAAAAATGTTTACTTCGAATCGCTGCATTACGAAAAAAAGGATCTTTTCTAAATTTGGCCAACGTTTTGTGTAAACCTGCTGGATCACTCGGGTCAAAATAGGATGACAAGTCAAGTTTTATACGATGAAGTTTAGCTGAGCAATGTGACATTAGTCGAATCCAATTGTTTGACGATAAATAATCATCTAAATCATCATCTGCCATTGAACCAACTATTGATAAATAACGAATAGTTTTGGGAATTAATCGTTCCAAATTCGAAAAGCTCAAATCATCATCACAAATAGTTATATGCATCACTGATAACTGAGTCGGAAATCCTTGTCGAAATATAAGATGCTCATCAATCCAATAATCACATTGGTGAACTCCATCATTAACAAGAGAAAGAGACGATAGATTAGGAACCTTAAACATGAACAAAAAACAACAAGTCATTGTTGTTGAGTTGAATCGATTCTCTTACATAAGACCAAAGACGAAACAGTTTGGCGAGTTTAATTCTTCCATGAAGTGTCAATTTTTCAACTTGACTTTTTTGAATATTGTCATGAGGAAAGCATGCGAGAAGAAATTCTCGTCCTACTGAATTAAGAACCATTCGTTTGACGCGAGGAAAATAGATGGAAACTATTTTTATGAGGAATCTGGCGGATTTCGATTCAATTGATATCTGACGAAGACTATTGAATGAATATTGACTTGTCTTGTCTATTTGTTGATCATTGATATGAATTAAGCTAAGTGAACGAAGGCGAACGAATGCACTGAAATCGATCGCTTGGTTACGATCAATATTCGAATAATCTATTTTAACTGATACCAGTTGATTCATATTGAATTCGTTTCGAAGAAAGTCATCGAGCGAAAATACATTTAGATGAATTGGAAGACGATGATCTTTCAATAACGATTCAATAGTCGAATTTAACTTTGAAAATGATTCTAGTAAAGATTGACCATCGAAGTAAGAGAAGAATTCGAACCATATTTCACCACATAAATCTTCTATTTGACTTTTTACTTTCGGAAGACCTAAACAAGAGCGAGTTTCACTCGGTCGGTTATGACAAATGAGAAAAACAACATTTAATTCACTTCTTTTTTGTTTTTTCGATTTCAATCCACGACTATCAAGTTCGATTTGGGTGTTCAACGGCCGTTTTCGTAGTTCCATCTATGAAATAAAGTAAAAATTCCATTCGAAAGAAATTCTTTTCACTATTTCTGTTTAAAACGAAAAAAGAGAACGTTGAAAACACGCGTTTCATCTGATTGGATAAGGCGCATAGGCAGACCGGTTAAGAATGCAAGTTCAATTTTAATGTGAACTTTTCTCTTTTACCATTCTTGTTCACATTATGTAATCAATTGAGCGTTTTATTATTTCGTAGCGAATTGAAAATAAACATACAAACTGTTCATAAATAGAACAACAATTAGAATTAATCTTCTTAGTATGAGATTAAATGAAAACTCACTAAATAACATATTTTCTCTATTTGTTGAAAATAGATTTTTCATCAAAATAAAAAAAGAATCAAGCAATGAAAGTAGTTTTGTCAACTGTTACCTTGTTAGAGCCAATCAAATCATTTTTCATAGCCTCTTCTCGTTTTCCTTTTATCATGACTGCTAAGAATATTTCAGGCATTTGATCGTGTCGCTAGTTGACATCTTTCACTACTTATTCTCGATCAATTTTCATTTCTTTTGAAACTTATTTTAACAACAGAAAATAAGTCTTTGAACATTAATCGAAAACTTCAAATCTGAACGATAATACTACTATTTTGTTTTGAATAGAATTTCTTATATCTGTCGATTATCGCGTTCTACAGGGAATCTTAAGATTTGATTTTGGCAAACACACTCTAAAACCAATCTCATAATCTGCACAAAAAATCTTGATTGCTCAAGCTTCCTTCGCTCAGACGATGAGACGTTGATTACAATCGACTACCGAAAATCATGTAGAACTAAAATTGAATAGAATTATGTATGATGTATTTGTTTGTTGATCGTACTGTAAATTAAATGATGATGAAGATATACATAACATATTGTTGATTAACGTTCTAAACAAATGGTAACTAATTCAAAAGAGGTTGATTTATTTTGTTCAAAAGTTTATAATTTTCCCTTATCAGAACCAGTGCTATTCAAGCGTATTCATTCTGCGATAAACGGCAGTATGTAATGAAGACTCTTTCAACTTAATAGTCTAATACATATGTGATTAATAAGCTCGTAAAATCGAGTGAACTATGCTTTGATGTGTTCTTGTTTTATTGAATTATATTTTTTAGATATGAAGAATGTCGTTGGGCGCAATTTGTTTGAGTAAGTCGTACTTTGAGCCATTAAAAACCAATCCTCTCAAAAATCTTTCCGCTTGTTTTGAAAACAAGAGTTATGGTTATTTAAGTCTCGCATCTGGCAACCTTAGATCCGAACATACATCGTAAAGACTGATTTACAACGAACTATGAAAAGAAAATAGCTAATATTCATTTCAAACAATGACAACTGTGAGTAGCTTCGTGGATTTTATTTCATGCCCATAGGCTCTCAGCTTTTAATAAATCTAAAATTTGTTATGCACTCTTAAAAAAGATTTCTTCGTCGTAACGAAAACGTACATATCTTATGAAAAAATTATCTAAACTAGAAAAAAAGTGTGACAAAAACTTGTGATTGACTAAACATCGTAATAGGACAGTTCTATAGTTGATTGGATTTCCTTTATCGATTCTAGTACACGATATTGAATATCGGAATTCGCAAAGTTTCATATTGGAAAACGTTTTCTACTTTCGAAACTTGTCGAGTGTACTTGAAAAAAGAAACGTATCGGAAACATCTGCAATTTATGATTCAATATAATTTTTTTTCGTCTTCGAAACAGTGAAAACCTGAACACCACTAACTGGCCATTATCAAATGTTGCTGAAAAATAATATTCACTTCTGTTTTAATTCGAGATGAATATAAACCCATGTTTCAAATATGTATTCTTCGTTTAATAAGATACAAAGTTGTTTCAGAAGTTTCTGCTGCCACTTCATCGTTAGTCTATAACTAAGGTAGAATCCTAGATTGGCTCAATTTCGTTAAAAGGCAATAAGACAAGAAAAAAAGATTAGCAACAAATTCAAAACGTCTTCACAAGGTTTACACTAAAATCGATCGGCGTTAAGAATTGTTGAAGCCAAAATTGAGTGATCGAAATCTTCGAGTCGATCTTGATGGATTCATTTTTACGATTAGAGGATACCGAATTTGAAAAAAAGACCGAGCGACTCCTGTTGTGGAGTCTAATGTAGACATATGATTGAGATTGAAAGAATTTCTTTACAATTATCTTAATAATATGCCGATGTCTTTTTCACACATTCAAACAGATTTTTCATATCGAAACTGTTAAATTTATTCGTTTCTGTCGACTAAAATAGAAATAAAGAAAAGCGCGTCGAGAACAAACAAGTTTCGTTGTTAAACCATCACGTTTTGTTATTCCGTGGAGATGATTTTAAAATATTTGTCTGTAATTTTCATTTCTAGAGAATCTTATTTAAACTGAACGCATCGAATAATTTGTCAAACAGGTCAAAACTGCATAAGGAAAATCATTAGTTGTTTCCTCTATCGAATAAAACTAACTATATAGGATCATAGTTGAATCGATTTCAATCTATAGACTATAGATGCAAATCTATTCTCAGTTCGTTGATCTGATCTCCGCGAATGTAATCAGATGTCACTGAAGGCAGCAGAAAGAATACGGGAAATGACACAGATTCAGCAGATAGACACTAGAAATCGACGAAACATGGAACCGGTATTCAGGTCGGAAATTTCGCAGATATTGTTCGACTGATTTCTGCTGAAAAGAACAGAAACAAGCTGAAATCTGCAGGAAAAAAGCTCGACGAATTTCCATAACAGAAAAGTTCTTCCACATATGTTCTGTTGATTTTCAGTGTTTTTCTACACAAACTACTTGATTCTTCTTGATCTGAATTCGAGCCTAACGACTGTTACGTCTACAATTACCATTCACGGAAGAATACGTTATCAAACTTCACACTTTGTTTATAATATAGATGGATTTATTTTGTGTCTATCGTTATGACACTAAAACCTTCGTTTTCATGTTCTGGAACACATAAGACAACGATTCACAGATAATTTAAACAAATTTAATGGTCCATAAGAAATTTAATCCAGAGAATTACGTGCTTCTGTCTTGAACGATTTCGAGTCGAGATTGTTCTTGTTACACGAATGCAACTGGAAACATGGTTTAATACCGTGGATAGTAGAGTAAAACAAAAATATAACAAAATGTTAACCGAAAGGTCCTAAAAAATATGTTATGTTCATTCATTTATTCACCGACTTGAAAACAACTGGAGATGAATGAAAAGTTACACAACGAATCAGAATTCTGTGCTATCACTATCTGTATCTGTAGACTCATCATGTTTTATTTCGTTTCACTCATGAGAAAAGAAACATCTTTAAAATTGATGTCGACATAGATCATCACTTATCTTTAGTCCTAAAACATAGGCCAAAAAAATGAACAAAATCTCGTACGCAAATCTCAATTCAACCTTTTCATTCAAATCCTGTTTTACTCTCTATCAAACGATCCTCCATAATCTCTGGTTGAATAGTGGATAAAAAACTTCTGAGCCCATTTTCAAATGGAAGAAAAATTGTTGGTTGTAATTTATAATCAATCTTTTTTTTTCTAAAATATTTTCAGTTTTTGGTGAAAAAGAATAAAACGTTCTCGATGATAAACTTCCGATTCATCCTCATTAGTAATTTTACGATACTCCTCTTTCTATCATTTCCATCATCATCCAAAGCTGAATAAATTTACTTCATTCTAGCAATAGCGAGGACGAAACCCGGACGAATAGAACTCTTGCAGAATCAACAGATTTCTTTGATATAGAAAATATATTCGATTTTATTATTGTTTAAAATTACCACCAGAACTTAGGATAAGTTCGTTTAGATGCCAGATTATTAACAACAAGTGCAACAATTAGCATAGTGAAGGCACCACTAAGAGCAGGCATAAGAATAAATTGAAAATTTGCCCAAGGCAGTATAGGATTAGCCGTAACAGCGATTAAAGCTGTTGCACCAGCTGGTGGATGTTGTGTTTCCGTTATTTGCGTTATAAGAATAGCCAGTGCAACAGCTACTGCACATCCCATAGATTTTTCAAATTGATAAATAGAAAGTCTGACAACACATCCACACAGAGCACCAATAAGATGGCCACCGATTAAATTTCGTGGCTGAGCCAATGGAGAATGGGGTAAACCAAATATAATGGCAGCCGATGCACCAAATGAACCAATTAAAAACGATAATTGATGTCTATTGAAAAAAGATAATTTTATATGGTTATAATTAATACCAATTGATAGCATACGATTGAAGTATTCGAAAATGAATGAATGCAACGGATGCGATACCCAATAATGCACCTACAAAACTCCATAGATATTCTTGCCATGGTAAACTTTTTGGTCGTTCTTCGTGTAATCCACGAAATTTCGTCATGTACATTTTCATCCATCGCCAACATTTATTAACAACTGACGACGATGAAACATTTGCGACTTCGACGTTTTCTACCTTAGCAAGAGTTTCATCAGGTATCTCAATCACATCCGGTCTTTGCTGAAGATTGAGATTAACAGTGCAGATTGATGGTATGGAAGAATCTGTTTTCATCGTAGTTTACAAATGCTTACTAAATTATTTACTTTTTTCTTTCTTTTCTTCTACTTGCATATAATGCACATGATCAACAGATAGGGTCCAATGCACACGAATAATTATGCCAGGCTCAAAGCATAAAAAATAGACCTATGTCTAGTTAAGCACGTGCATATCCATAATCGAATTAACGATTTCACCTATTTTTAATTATCGACAAACAATAGAAATCCATCTCTTCGAGAGAATTAAAAGAATAAATTGTGTTGCTTTTCTATAGACGCAAAATATGTTCTTAGAGCGTAAACGCCATTAAATAAAACGTAAAATAAGCTAAGATAGTCGATTTCTCTTCATATATACGATTTTGAAATAGATAAATCTCCTGATTTCTCATTCAAGTCAGATTCGTTTATCAATAAATAAAAATACAAAAAACAAAATGTATCAATTGATTCCTCATGTTGAGAGGTCTTCTATTCTATTTCTTGAATTCCACTTTCACCACTTCTTTTATTCATTGATTTAATCAAAAGCTAGTGATTCGACAACTGAACCTGATATGAAGAACAGATTAATTTAATCCAACAAAATTATTTTATCGCAATAAATCTGCACTCATCTCCAAAGTTCAACTCAAAGCTTGCTCTTTCAAATTACAAATTTCTTGTCGTCCAACGAAAAGTTGAATTGAGCTCCTCTTCTGAGTGTTCATCAAGAAATTTATTCTGCAATAAAAAAAAACATAACTGTTTCAGCATCACATTGTCTTTCAATATGCTTCATTAAATTGGTTCATTGTTCAGGGAAATCTATAACTTCCACCTCGCTAATGATACGATGTCACGCAAACGTTTTAACTATCGAGTGCGATAAGTGTTTATACTTTTATAACACCAAATTAATCACTGATCGAAGCATTTCATGTTTTTCCAGCTGAGGATCGATTCTTATCTCTATCAAGTTTTTTCAAAAATTAAATCTATCTTATTTCTGACTTGCACGTAATCCAGCAATGGGAACATATCCGGCAGAATGGTAGAATTTCATTGCACATGTCTACTCTATTGTTCCCCGAGGGCTGTGTACCAATCTCAAGTATTTATTTGAACGTGCAGCGTCATGATATAATCTGAGTTATCAGTTACAAATGATCTCGAATGTTTTTGAATTGTGAATATAGCCAATTATATCTGTCACAAACACAGATCGAAGTTTCAGACAGAACGTTCGTCTACTTACTATGAATAATACGAAAGAATTTCCTTATTCATTTGACTCAGTGTTTTCATGAATTGAAATCGATTTTGATTTTGTAGCTATAATTATTTATTTATCAAT
Organism: Rotaria macrura; assembly: GCA_900239685.1. Lineage (NCBI taxonomy): Eukaryota > Metazoa > Rotifera > Eurotatoria > Philodinida > Philodinidae > Rotaria > Rotaria macrura. The sequence continues at coordinate 161,352 of OENT01000180.1, forward strand.
CGGTTTGCTTGAGTTACTTGTCCCGGATTGTAATTGTTTATTGTTGAAATAAATTTTACACGATATCTAATACTCCTAATTCATATTCTTGCTATTTTTCAATATCGCCAACCCTAATAGATTCTCTTCAACAAGTTCGTCGAGTTCATTGAAAACGTTTTTCTAAACGTTTAATTTATTTTCCTGCTTACGCTCAACTGTTTGAGACGGTACTAGACTAGAACAATAAATGTTTCGCTCCATCAAATTACAATGATTTCCGTCAGCTGCTTGTCTTCTGAGTAAGACAGTTTTCTATTTGTTTTCAATAATTATTCTGCCAAAGAAAAATGTCAACTACATAAAATGTGACGAAAAATGGGCTCGTACGATCCTCTGTCCATGTGAAAAAAATATGCAAAAAAAATCAGTTTTTATAATCAAAAATCGATTAAAAATCGATTTTAATCATACACCTTTAATCAATACTTTTAGCAGTATTAATCACAACAAAATCAGATGATAATCGATTACTTCAAATATCATGATTATAATCGATTTAAAAAAATTTCGAAAATCGATTATAATCATGATATTTGAAGTAATCGATTATCATCTGATTTTGTTGTGATTAATACTGCTAAAAGTATTGATTAAAGGTGTATGATTAAAATCGATTTTTAATCGATTTTTTGATTCTTTTTCTTTACATGGGTGATCGATCCTGTTTCTTACTTGTTATGTTATTCATCGTTGTATAAACAAGATTATTATAACATCGAAAAATGTTCGATGTCTACTCATTTCGTAACTATAAGATTCATCGTGTTAGGTATTATGAAGAATATTTAAAAGTGAGAGCTGGTTTTTAGTTGAAGAAAACGATATCAGACGGACATTCTTCATTCTATTTTCTGTAATTAATCAATTGTTAATTTAACAGTGCATAAAAACTTATCCCTTATTGGTAAGAATAGAATGAAATAAGCTTTTCGTTCCTGCAACTATTGAGCTTTTTTCAACAGTTGGATTGAAAACTGAGCCTTTATTCTCCAATTACCAACTATTCAGCGTAGAATTTTCCCTCTTATTCAATCAATCGTTTCAATCATCTTTCGGAAGACTATATCTTAACTCTATTTCCATAATGATTTTTCTTCAAGTGAATTTCTGTTATCTGACGAGAAAAAGAAATTGTTTTCATTTTATTTATCGACTTATTCAACGTAGCTGCGCATCCAGTACCTAGTATTCAAATTGTACAACAAGAGCGTCTCACAATAGAAAAGCAGTTGAACGAAATTTATATAATGAGTTCAACTTTATAATTGGATAGTTGTTTGCTTTCAAATCTTCTTCGGACTCGAATCAATGAAACGAACATTTAAATGTTTGACATATGTGCAATTTAGATTTAATAAGTTAAGATTCGTATGTAAACTATCCTGTTGAATGAAGAGCATGAATTCATCTATGATCGTTATTACAGAATCAACACAACATAGATTCATTGATGAAGAGTGACAAAATTCTTAAAACAATCGAGTTTTTCAGTGCTCTTGCGTCTGCTGAGATCTGTATCGATACTTTGAGAACTTGTGCAGAGATATGAGTTGAGTTGAAGCTTCGAATAATAGAAAAATTTAGATGAAGAAAAACGCAATAAGAAAAAGAAAGCTAAAGATCAAAATAGCAACTAGAGAAACAAAACGCGAAGTGTCAATGAAAGACAGATTCTATTTGCAATAAGGACATAAACAAGATAATTTCTTTGGCAATCGATGAAATTCAAAACGTATTCAGACTAATTAGAAATGTTTCACGAGAAGTTTCTTTTACCAATAAAATTAAGTTAGAAAAAAACATTAAGATTTCATATTTTAGCAAGATTCATCCGGTGTTAATTAGCTGCTGTTTTATTTGACTTGATATCATTGCACTTAAAATAAAATCGAACAAAATACGACGATGAAGGAAATATCTATTCAAGTTAAACACATGAAAAATTGACGTTCGACAGTAAGAGAATATAATTTAGATGTTTTCTTTCTTGTTTGTTTTGTACGAGAACTACGAAGTATGAATGGATTTTCAAGTGAAATTGATTTCGATTGACAATGAATAGTCGAAAAATGTGTATTGGTCGGAATGTTTGTGCATTTATTCTTTTAAAAGAAAGTGTAAATTTCTTGTTTTGTGGTGCATATTCTCTGGCCCATTGTTTTTTCTTTCTTAAATAAATTGTTGTCACGAGAGGAAGAGAATGATTGTCACTTATTTTTCTCTGTTGCTTCTATTTGATGAAATAATAAATAACGAGCGACGCCGAACGACACATTATTTTGTTGAGAAAGGCAGACAATGCATTACGATGAAGTACAACATTGTTGAATTAATCAAACAGTGGTAAGTTAACAATTTCAAAGGTTTTCTTTAAACGAAGAAAAAAAGAATAATTCGTTTCAGTTTTTTCTCTCAGATGAACTCGATGGTTGAAACACGAAATTCATTTTCTTGAGCACAGTTTTTCGATCGTTTTCTACTGAATGAGATCGACAGATATTCTGTTTTTCATATGCATTAGTCTTCTATTCGAAAGAGACGACTTTCATTAACATAAAGAAAGTTCGAAAAACAAACTTATCACATTTTAAGAAGAATTGTTTGAGTGTTATTCTTTTGTTTTTTGTTCTGTTATATATACAAACAAGAGTGAGATCGACATTATTGAAAAAGAGAGAAATCACTTGCTATTAAGCTTTTCGTTATTATTTCTTCCGTTTCATTGATTAAACTTTGTTTTAGTTATTCTTGTCGAGTCGAATTATAAACATTTTCGATACCAAGAGCAAAATTTTCTATGTCATCCGTACTTTTTTTTACAGATGATGTGTGAATAGAATTAAGCAAAATAGATTTCAAGTTCACCTCAATATATTCAAATATAATAGAAAAATAAAACAAATCGAAGTTGAATTGATCCAAAAACGGCTGGTGCTTTTTTCTTTAGGAGTTCGTCGGTTTCGTAAAAAAGAAAGATCTTGTCGAATCTAGACATGTCGGATGCCAGCGTTGAAACAATGAATGGACACAAAATAATGCCGAACTATCAAACAACAGCTTATTATGATATATTGGCATGGCTTGATACGATTCCATTGTCGCGTCCCGTACGCAATTTAGATGCAGATATAGCTGATGGAATATTAGTTGCTGAAATAATTGCTTACTTTTTCCCTGAATACGTTGATTTGGATATGTTTCTGTTCGCTCGGAACATGTCCCAACGCACTAAAAATTGGCGCGTATTAAATTCCGACGTATTACCAAAATTAGGATTACATGCGCCAGGTACTGTTGTTCATGACATAACGAACGGAGATAATCGGGCCATAGAATTATTTCTTCTTCATTTACGTGAAAAAATCGAAGAACATTTAATACGTACGGGAAGAAAGTCGCGTTTACAATGGGAAACATGGCGTTCATTTAATGTTGAACGCCATCGTTTACCGCATTTATTTAATTCACCACGCACATCGAGAAAAATGGGAATAATACCAAGTTATGGCAATTTTACAAAAGGTGCCAGATCCATGGACCCATTTCTTTTCGATGATGCTTTACGATCCAAAGAAGACGAAGTAGATCTTCTTAGAGGAAAAATAAAACGATGTGAAAATCTTATTAGAACAAAAGATAAAAGAATTCAAGATTTAGAAGAACGTTTAGAAAAACTCAAGTCAAAAAGACCATCGCCATAAAAATATGTCTTTTTTTTGCAAATACATTTAATGAATAACAGTTTCATATGGAATTTCTTGATTAAATAAGATTCTATTTTGATATTTATAATAATTAGTTTTATTTTACAATTTTCTGTCATATAAATCAAAATAAATTCAATCGTTTATTTTCATTCAGACCAAAGCTCTATCAGAACCTAAGACTGTCGTTACATAAATAACAATGAGTTATTTTAGAAGTTGCAAATCATCATATGAAATTTTTATCATATGACTTTTTTCTTTCTTTTATGTTTCGCCTCAATTTCTTCTTGTACGATGCTGATCAAATCGATGTTAATTTCAATAATAAACTCAATTTTGATCTATTTCCGAGAGTTCTTTCTATTTATTTTTACCTTCTTACTTACCTCCCATAATCGAGTTCAATTTGAGTATTTTTCTCAATTTATTCGCTGCAAGAAATTACTTTTCTTCGATAATGGCCACCCCTGTTTGTTTTGTTTAGTAAACTAACATTTATTTCCATGGTATTCTTGTCAATATAAAATAGAGAAAGAAGAATTTATTTGTTTCTCGTTACAATAATTAACCAAATCACTAACGACGAAACATCTTTTGAACACACAACGCTTTTACACCTTATCACAATATGACATTGATTGATATTGCTCATTATACAACAAGTCTAAATTTTCGATGTTGAACAGTTTTCATAGAATTTTAAAATGACACAAAAATTTGATTGTGATAAAAGTAAAAATAATTCTATTCTCAATAACGAAGAAGATTGATTATCTGATAATCAACATAATCAATGATTGACTCTGCACGCTTTAGGTTTGCCCACAATCAAATAATGAATTCAACAGATGGCATCTTATACTATTTACGTATACATATACTTTCAGAGCTCATCATCCAGCAAAACGATAGTCATCTTACTTCTTCACTTTGACTACTTTTGCTTAAATTTTTAAAAATTGATGTTTGTACGACAGTTCCTACTCAAAACAAAATGAACTGTTATGGATGAAAAAAAAATTTGTTCAACAAATCACCCTCACGAGTTTATTATCTAAACAAATTAAATATTGAATTTCCAGTACTTGTGCATTTTACAGAAATATTCAGCAAAGCATCAATGTGTCATTTATAATTTTAACACAAGCTTCGGAAGGATATTCGATAATCAATGTTTTCTCTAAAATGACATAACCAGAGATTTCAACGTAAAGAATGCACCCCTTTCGTCCAGTATTCACTCTGGTTTTGGCGTTTCATAGCTTCATTTTGAACGCAAGCTATCATTCGAAACTCTCAGATATTATGTTTGCCTATTGCTTATTTTAGTTATATTTTTGAAAACAAAGTAACGTGGAAATAGCATATTCCTATTTCTCTGAAAGTAATCCAGCTAATTTTATATGTCTGTGGAAAATAATCAATGAAATGTGTTTGAACCTCTAATTTCTGTCACGTAACACAAATATCGAATGATTAATCTAATGAATTAATATTACCCATTACCCAGATCAGTAAATACGATCTTCTTATATGCATAATAATAAGTCGCGTTGTGACTACTTGGATGATTCAGTGTGATAGGTCATATATGCTCATCTATAATGTAAGTTGTTGGATCTGAGTGTTCATAGTGATAACTTTTTTAAGCGTGAAGAGAATCGTATTTAAATTGAGAAAGGTTTTCGCAGAGGAAAAAGTTATTGTTGACTTCTATTATTGGATATTAAGAATGGTCATGTATTCGACTCTGGTAAATTGATTTATCGTATCGTGCATTTGTACCAGAGCTGCTAATAGGTCACTTTTTTCGGCCTAGTATGTCTTGGAGTCTGGTCTAACGTGCAGCCATTCGTAAAACCAAAAAGAAATCGATGCTTCTTTTTATAACAAACCAATTTGGTTCAATATTTAGCCATCATGTTGAAGATTACTATGGTTGTTTAATTAAATCTCTAGGAAATCCCATTTCCTGAGTCACGGTTTTCAAATTTTTCTTTTCTTTTTTCTAATTGCTCTACTTGTGCTTTGCAGTGTCCTCTACTTACTGGTGATGTTTTGAGGATTCAAATATTACTGTAAAGAAAAAAACCGTTGAAAGGATAAATCTATTGCAGTAGAGATATAGCACGTTTTTCCTTATTTGGTGGCCTTCTCAAAGCTGGTTCTTAAGTCAAAATCGATAGAATCGTCCCGTTTCTGAATCATGATATATTCGATCAAGCTGAATTTTTTTCTACAAGTACCAAATAGTGTTTCTTGTGCAAAGTTTTTTTTCATTTAAAAAAGTATTCGTGTGCTAAGTTTTGGCAGATCTTACGAAGTCTGTATTTTTTAATGTGTTCTTCGTAAGTGGGATTTTTTATTCAAAGGGAATGAGAAAGCAAGAAACCGAAATTATAGGGATCCTAAAGTGTTTATAGTGTCTATAAAAAACATTCTCCATTCTATCGAACATACAGTGACTGGGATAGCTGGGCGATTGGGGGCAACTTTTAGTCCTTGTGGTCCTAATATTTACTTTGAAGAAGCATTTTGGAACAGGGGTGGTACCTTACTTTTGTAAAGTAAATAAACTATTTAATATTTTCCTTAGTAAATGTAAATAAATTATTTACTTTCACAAAATCAAATGGTCTTTTTGCAATTTTATATGGTTTTATATCAAATAAAAATTATTTACTTTTACTTATTTACGTTTGGAAAAAGTAATTTAAACGTACAACACCTATTTAGAGACGAGAGTCTCTGAGAACATGTAATCTATTTATACAGATCTATATTCTCGGAAAGTTTCGAATATTTTTGATGAGGCGCTCTCAAAAAGTACTGGAAAGCGGAAGGCATACCATTTAATAAGAACACTATAAAAAATTTGTTCTATATTTTAAAAAACTCTCTGAATTAGCACCATTTACATTTCACACAAGAAACAGCCAAAATTAGACAACTTGCATAGGCAACGCCATGTTTCATATTTGAAAAATCTAAAAGAAATCAATTGAATTCACTCTCATTTTTTTACTTTATTCATATCTTTTCGTGTAATAAAAGCTAACACTTCAATAACTACTTTGTCTTCGTTTCTGCTTTCGTTTTTTTTATTGTATCTTTACCGATAATTGTTAACGTAAATCCACTTCAATAATATTTTCTTTCTTTTTTCTAAATGTCCAAATTAGATTATAGCGATATCTGGTATAGAAATGAGCAGATAAAATCATGCGAAGTCAATCTTGACCAGGCTAGACAGTTTAGCCTGGCCAGGCAGGCGAGCAAGCCAGACTGGTAGTTCTGATTTGTATTAACACTTGATTTTCTTGTTGATTTAATATCTTTAGACAGCAAAGTTGATTTCTGCGTGTGCACGCATGAGAAATGTAATTCTATATCGTTAAATTTTTTTCTAATAATACTGTTGAAATTAGAGACGAGATAACTGTTGCTTTTGATGAAAAAAGGCCGAAAAGCTTCTCATCTTTACATACTTAAAAGGTTCAAAGTTGTGTCTGATTCTTTGTTTGGTATATGCGACTCAAAAAAGTAAATTTTAATATAGAATATAAAGCGTTTAATATACACTGTTATCAGGACAAAAAAGATGGGATGGCTAGGTGTGGGTGCAGGAATGGGGACGGGGGGTGGTGTTCGTGCTCCCTTTCTTAATAACTACACGCACAACCTCTTTCAAATAATCCAATCTTGTTTTAAAGATATTGACACCCTTACCGATGTACAGTGTTTTATCAGTTTCAAATTTCTAGAAATATATTAACATACTTGTGTAAACGTTTTATTTGACTCTCAATTTTTTTTCAATTAGTTGTCAAGTGGCAATTAACCACTGAAGTCGATGACTAAATATTGACTTCTTACTTTTCGTTATCGATAATTACTCTCTAGTCAATGTCTACAATCATCTAAATAAAAAAACTACTGATAGCGAAATCTCGGCTGAATTACAATGTGCAACGCAATGTGACTGCTAATAATAAACAAAGGGAGATTGTTCTATTGCATGTATCTGGTAACGCGCTACTTCACTCATTTTTTGCTTAATCTTCCAGAAACACAATGAAAAACTAGTTACTATATAATAACAAGTCACTATTGGTATATGATATGCGAGGATCTCCGAAAGCTGCCTTTTCTGATCCGGAGGAGGGGGGGGGAGGGGGATAGGCGATTTTAATCCTATATACTTCAATATCTCCCTTAGATCTTATTTGACGAAATGCATTCATTCAGTTAGTTTTCTATCATGTATGATTAATAACAAATGCACACTGACTACTTTGGAGATTATCTTAATCGTCCATATTTCTACCACACGGCAGATCTCCCAATCAGAATTTATGTTATACTTGAATGATGATTTACTCAAATTTACCGATCTTCTCAAGCTAATTTTCAAACTATAAACTGCAGCGATGGACTGAGAATATTAAGTTCTATAAATCTGTTGAAAGCAAGCGATGTTATTAGCGCTACATCAAAACTAGGGGTGGCACTTTAACTTTACTTTAAAGTTAAAGTTAAAGTGATTTACTTTAACTTTAAAGGTTAAAGTTAAAGTGGTTTACTTTAACTTTATTTTAAAGGTTAAAATGAATTTTCTTTTTCGTATTTATCACTACCCGGACTGGTTGATTGATACTCACTAGACCCTCTGCAACCAATAAGACGCCAAAAAAATGAAAAATAAAACAATTTAAAACGACTTTAAGTAACTTTAGACGTTGATCTTAAAGTTTAAAGTCGAGTGAAACTAGTTTATTTTTTCATTCTGTTACGTCTCATAGGCTGCAACGAGCCTAGCGAGCATCAATCTATAATTCCGGATAGTGATAAGTATAAAAAAGAAAATTCACTTTAACTTTAAAAACAAAGTTAAAGTAAATCACTTTAACTTTAACCTTTAAAGTTAAAGTAAAAACACTTTAACTTTAACACTTTACTTAAAGTTTTTAAAGTTAAAGTGCCACCCCTAATCAAAACTATCAGAATCAAATCCATAAATATTAAACTATACTAGAAATGTCCATGGGGGAGGGGGGGGGATGGCAGTGGTATTAATTTTAATAAATTATCACGGCACGGTAGCAGTGCTGGAAATGTTTAAAAATGTCATAGTGATAGTGACTCAGTGATGCTATGTTCTTTTCCGAATAAATTTCAAAAGTTGATAGATTCGTAAAAGATTCAGATGTCTATAAGTGTAACATTCAGCAGCTAGATAAATCTCTTGGCTTCGCACCAACAGTTCGAATTTAGTGCAAGAATGGCAGGGAATTTCGAAAGACTTTTTGGAAAAACGTTGTGGTAGCCGCAGTTTATCAATCACAATGGACAATTATGTTGGACAATATTTATTCCGAATTACCAAGTTTCTTACAGCATTTACCAATTAAAGATTATAATTGAACTGAAATTATATGTTGACACCTTCCACACTAGTCGAGGATCTTGACATCCCCAGGTCGACCAAAACGATCCGTAAACGGTCGTAAACGATACTATTTCGGTGAAATAC